>JNEK01001387.1:0-43750 GCA_000697295.1 Mucor indicus B7402 | reverse complement strand
TTTTTTTTTTTTTTTTTTTTTCAAATGAATAAGTTTCCCCACCTTCCTCCATTGTCTTTGCAGATTCAACATTAGAAACTGCCCAAGCTTTATCGTCAATAGAAGAGTCAGTCCTAAACTTTTCAAAGACTTTCTTTTTGTCTTCAATTGTTGTTTTTCCAATAGAAATTGTTTTTATATTTGGGTAGTTGCTGGCGAATTTAACGTGATCATCCTGGCGGAACGGCAAAGTTAATAAGAACAATGTTTTATCATCAAAACTTACTTTTTCTAACCTTAGTAACATAAGTTGTATTGTGACCTCTTTGACTAAGCTCATTTAGGATAGAAATAACCCAGTGATTATGAGAAGATCCACCATAAAAACAAGAGAAGAGAATTTTCTTGGGCGATCTAAATGATTGAACAAGATCAAAATCAGATGATTGCTGTATAAATTTTAATTGGTGGTTCTCGATGTTTTGGGAGTCTTCTGAGTGTACACTTCTTGAAAAAATTGCAAAACAACTTATGAGTGTCAAAACCAATGCACTCCTTCGTTTCATAGCAATGAAAAAAAAAGAGCAGAGATAAAAAGAAAAGCCAAAAGTGGAACAACAACAATAATGATTATACTGCTCAGTAAATTGAAAGTGGTCATCATCACCAGCATTTATTATCATAGAAGACATTAGTACTATATCTAAATGTAGTACGACATGCGCAAAAATAAAAATAGAAGCACTTCTGTTGATCAAAATCATAACCACAATATAACAGCTTTTGACCGTATTGCGTATTATCAATGCCATCTTAAGTTCCCTTATTATGTGTTGGTAATCCCCTTTTTGGTTTATTAAAGGAACCTAATCTATAACCACAAGCTCTGCGACATTACTGCGCTTCAAAAGCACGTGCATATTTCTTTTTGGATGAATGGAAGCATAAACCTGAGCAAAACTTCCTCTCATTGATAGAGTATAAACCATTATGAAATGTTGGTAGCTTTCAGCTCTTTAAAACATTATGACAAATAGGAAAAAAAGTAACAACAATCCAATTACTTGTAATGCATTTCTTTCTTTTTTGTCTATTGACAGTATGAAATGTTTACACAGAAGCAAGGTTGGAATATTGGTTGTTTATGAAATTTACAACTTCTTATATCGGACAAGCATTGCCGAAATGCAGCTGACCCGACAAATTTTTTCGGTACTCGACCCGAACTTATTTTATTTAATCTCCGCAATTGACGCGACTAATTAAAAATGCAAAAAAAATTGTCGGATTTCCTTGATGGTCTAGTGGCTAGGATCCGTCGCTCTCACCGACGTGGCCGGGGTTCAATTCCCCGTCAGGGAGTACTTTTTATATTGTTGTTTTATTTTCGTGAGACGTTCAGAAGATATTTGAACTGTTGTTTTGTTGCATAACAAATTAATATGACGGCCACTGTTGCGAGTTTCTTATTTATTTATTGACTTTTAATAAACCTACACGTGTACATTTCTTATGTTTGTAAATGATAATGTTACATTAAACATTTTCCTTTTATATTTTTTTCTTTAAATAGTAAATGTCATTTTGACATATCAATAAACATCTATCTTTCTTTCTTACTTTTCTCAAAAACAATACTTTTGTTATACTTTTGCTTAAAGACTTGATTGATGATCATTTATATTATAATTACATGTAATACATCTTATACTTTCCCCTTTTTTACTTAGTTATTTACATAGAAAATTCCCTTTATTTACCTAGATATTATCCCTTTTAAAACATCTCTTCTTTGATTTATATAATACCTTCGATATTATATAAATCCCTTTATTTTAACAGTTACTTTATATTCTATTACTTTCAGGTTCGTTACCTTAACAACGTGGTGCTCACTTCAGAACAAATATATTGATTCATTTCTTTATATTTGGAACCTTTATTATTTCATTTATTGAAGTAGTTAATATAAAAGCATCGAAGCTTACTTTATAGTCATCATCCCGATTTCTAAAGTAACAATAATATAAATAGCAGCAGACGTGTCAAGAATAACTATTACGGTATATTAAGAACCCATTTCCCTTGAGTATAAGACATCTACACCTTACGTTAGTTTTCTTTTGTTACTGACTAAATCAAAGACCATTTTGAAGTCCCAAAAATGAAGAAGATCGGTGGAGAAAACTCCCTCAGAAGAGGAAACTTATACACTAATAAGATTCTAAAAAAGCAGAGATTTACCTTGCTAACTACCTATAAGGAATTTAAATAAAATATTACACTATGGGTATGAATATATTATACGTAGATTTATAAATAAATAATTGTAATATAAACACATAGTCTATCATTAGTCATACTATTCCGCATAAGGAGCTCTTTGCTTTCTTCTTCTTCTCACTCCAAAGCAACAATCCAACAGTAACAGTATACATACCAAAAACAGTAGGATAAATGCAGACAAATTCAGCCAGATTGTTCGTCCTCTTGTTGTCCAAATGGTAAGAAAGCTATTCAGTAATCCACCAAACAGGTTGTTTTTCACTTGATCTATTTTGGCGGCAAGTTGATTGAAAACAAGATATTGTATAACAAAAGTAGCCACACAAAACAGTAGTGCAATGATAGCAAGTAGCAGGATCAGAACAGAGTTACATAAGCCTTTACAGCAGCATGAAGAGAGAATGGTGTAGCATAGCAACAAGAAGCATAAAATTACCGAGGGAATAAAGACGCCTTGTTGTAATTTGGCTATCAATGAACGCATGTTTTCTGGGATTTTCTCTTGAAGTGTTTGTAAAACCCCTGTCGTATCTATCATATATATACCTTTTGTTAGTTTCTCACACCTCTGATAAGATATGGTATTTTACTATAATTGTATCCAAAGCTTGGTGGAGAGCAAGTTCGTTGACCTGAGTAAGTACCTTCACAGATGACAAATATTCCAAACGTAACATAGTCAGGCAAAGGTTCGCCACCCAATAACCCATCGGCTGCGTGAATGTTCGTTGCAAGGTTTGCCACCAGATTACTGCTTCCTTGTTGTATGTTGACTCGAGCCAAATAAAGCGAATTTAATCCGTTAAAGTTTGAAAACAGTGTAAGCATTTGCAATATAAAGCTGACTGTCACAAAAACTACGATAACTATAGATGATATGATTTTAAACATTATTGAAGCAAGGAGGCTATCGTTTCTTTAATTAAATGGAGAAAGAAGAAGGGATATATTGCTTTAAGACCACTCATTACCTCACTATTATTGAAAAAAAAAAAAAATAAAGTTAAAACTCGTCGAATTGCTTTATCATAATGATTTTCATGCATAAATAACACAAAATGTCAAAAATAGTTTTTATTGTGTTAATGCTGTCTTTTTCTTTCTGTTATTCTTTTTCTTTTTCTTTACAATATCATTAGTACTATTATGATCTAAAGGTCTCTTTTCTCCTTGCTGCTGCTTTCTAATAAAGCAAGAAACAAAGAAACCATTAGTAAGATCTTCTGCAGGTATTGTACGCACTAAACGATCAGCCAAATCTTTTCTATCATCTATTTCACTTGGAATACCTCTTCTATCCCAAGTAGGTAAAATACTATCACGAGGGGCAAGCTCAAATTCAGGGTGATTTTTTAAAATAGCCTTTACAACATGTTCATTTTCTTCTGGGTGAATGGAACATGTGGAATACACAATACGTTTTGCATTCGGAACTACATACTAGATTTAGACACTCCTCTTTCCGCCAGTCAATTACGTAAACTTACATTTCATTGCATGCTCAATAATAGATATTTGGAATTCAGAGAGGTTCTTTAATCTCTCTTCTAGTGTCGTTTGTCCATTGTCCTTATCATCTATAATTTTATCAGTAAGAAGCTATTATTTTGGTAGCCACTCTCTTTCTTTACCTTCGCTTTCACCCTCATCATCAACAAGGTGATCTAGTCTACTAATAATACCAGAACCAGAACAAGAAGGGTCCAAAAGAAGATATTCTACCCGAGAATACTTTTCATCGTTTGGGTCAGTTTCAAGGAACGAACCGTGGATAGGGTTAATGTCTATTTATATTTATATATATATATATATATATAAGATAAGCAAACTCTTCCCTTACTTTAACTGAATAATTTTTACTTTTGCATCCTGCCTTTTTAGTCAATTTTTTCAATAGCTCCAATCGACGTGAATCCAAATCGAAAGCCCATATTTTACCCGTATTTTTCATTAATGCAGATAAATGTGATGTCTTATTACCAGGTGCAGCACAAGCATCAATAGCATGAACATCTTTTGGTGGATTACAAACATGAGCGGGAAAACAAGAAGCTTTATCCTATAAAAAACACTCGTTATTTAAAAATAAAGCACACAACTATAGTGGTGAATATACCTGAAGAATAATATTGCCTGATAAATAGAGAGGGTGTGCATGGAAATCAGTCTTTTGATGGAAAACAAGCATATCATAAAGGTGTTTATCCACACAAAATTCTTCCATCTTTAAATCGCTTAAATTATCTGGATAATCCACGAGAGTGTAGCCATCATGTTGAAAGCTTTTAATTGCTTGCTTTACTGAAATCTTATGCTCATTGACGCGAGCATATCTTGGTATCAATACTAAGAGTACCGCAGTGTTAAAACCAATAAACACACATTCTTGTTGTATTTACCTGCATCTTTTACTTTTTGACTCACTAAATCTTCATTTGATGTGACACCTCGCTTGACTTTGATTTTAGTCAACTCTGCTTTTATTCGTACTTGGTGACGAGTAACACATTGCTTCAAAGGCACATCGTCTTTCACTCTTATACCTCTTTTTGTAAACAACAAGTCATGAATCAAAACAAGAGCAAGTGATCTCTTTAGCTAGATAAAAAAAAAAAAAATATTAACTTCTCTCACTCTCTTCTAGGAAGACTAATTTTACTTTTTTCTCAATCTCACAGATCTTAGTGTTGTCAATGATTTCATTTAAGACTTGTTTATCTATAAGAAGCTTTTTATTAGCCGCTGGAGAAAAAAGCGTTGATCGATGAACTTTTCTTACATTTCAAAGTCTCGCAAACAAGAGCATACATTTTCTTTTTATCCCAAACTTTGGGATCGCCAATAACTAAGCCTTTAATTGTTCCTTCATGTCTTGCAAGTTTGTCGAGAATTCGACCTGCATGTTGATAGAAATTCATTATCTGTCGATGGTTATGATCAGGTTTGAAAAAAAAAAAAAAAAAAAATTCAATGATTAAAAAGTGTTGTGACCATCTTTTGTTATTTTGCAGTTATAGAAGAGATTTGACAGCTGCTGCTATTGCATTGTAAATTTTCAACTTTAAGCAGTAGAAGAATCAAGTGGCTTTAATGTGAAGAGTTCAGTGATTTTATTTAAAAGGGTCTATATACTATATACGTGCGCTGAAAGAGAGATTAATTAAACAATAGAATACTACTATACCGCAAGAATAACAACGAAAAGAAAGAGAGTATTTAGTCAATAAACATAGTGTAAATAAGACCACCCAAAAGACCACCAGCTAGGGGAGCAAGCATAGGCACAAAAGCGTAGTAATGATGTACAGTAAACACATCAAATCCCCAACCAGCAACAGCAGTGAAGAAACGAGGGCCTAAATCACGCGCAGGATTGATGGAGAATCCCGATGTATAACCTAAACCTAGACATATTGTCATGACGCCAGCTGAAATCATCAAACCTTGTGCAGTTCTGAATGGAATATTATTAGGATGACCAGAGACCATAATAATCAAAAGTAACAAACATGTGCCAACAATCTCAGAAGCAACAGCAGAACCGATGCCTACGTAAAGTGGAGGGTAGGTGCCAAAGATACCTGCTGTTCCGAAATCGCCCAAAATGTGTCTTACTCCTCCGTCAAATTGACTAATAGCAGGTTCAATCATACTGTACAATAACGCAGCTCCAGTGAAAGCGCCCAGGAATTGTGCCAAGATGTATTTAGGTACTTTGGAAGCTGGAAAACCACTAAATGCCCAAAATGTAATTGTCACTGCAGGATTCAAATGAGCACCCTATAGTTATAGTGGTGAGTGAGATCAATCAAAAATTTTAAAAAAAAAACATAGATATCAATGTACCGAAACATGACCAGCAACACAAACTGCCACAAGAACAGCCAAACCTAAAGATAGTGGATGAGTATCGTTATATAGTAGTAGTCTTTGTAAATTCATATTACCGGAACCCAAAGAAGAAGTTAACCAAGACCTTTGTCCTCCAATATGTAATGTTTCTTCTGCAGAGATACCGCACGTTAACAATATCAAGATCAGAGTTCCAATAAATTCAGCCAAGAATTCCCTATGCTTTAAAGAAAAATGTATTTAGACGACCCTGTAGTAAAAAGTAGAACAGTATTATCTCTTACAGTCTTTCTAAATTGCTTGCAGTGTGATACAATGGTGTTACAATGAGGTTGTTTAGTGCTATAATCATCTGTAGAGATAGTAATTGTTTGATGATCAAGAGTTAGTTCGATTTTCGATGAAGCCATAGCGGGCTGTTCGTTGTTATCATGATTTTCAATAGTAGGTACTGCTGTGATAGAAGAACGTGGTGTAGAGGAAGCCATTGTTGAAAAGAAATAAGACAAAAAAAAAAGAGAGAAGAGGAATGAGACACTTGATGTCTTATATATCCTCGGTCTATTATTATATAATAGACAAGCTTGTTTTAAATAGAGAGAGACAGATACTCACTTATTATTCATAATGCATGATAACAAACAAACTACCACATATTTATATTATCATACTTGCCATTATTAAATGTTCTACTGGTATTTGATGAGCCTAGAAGTGGCTCGCGTTCATCTGCTGCTGCCAGGTTACTCTCTTCAAAAGATGAAGAACATAGTGAAGCACTGGAATTCCATTTACCCATTTTAAAATATACCGTATGCTGGTTTTTTAAGTAATTTAAAAAAAAAAGGGAAAAAATAACAGTAATCAAAGTTTAACTTTTAGTGCCTTTTTCATTAAAGACAAATAGTCACGGCATAATCTTGTTTACACGATAACCAATATATTACTCCGATATATGATATCTTGTTTTCTGATTTCTGTACAGACAAGTTAAAAGGAGTGAAGCTTGAATGCCTAATAATAAAT
The DNA here is from genome assembly GCA_000697295.1 of Mucor indicus B7402. Classification (NCBI taxonomy): domain Eukaryota; kingdom Fungi; phylum Mucoromycota; class Mucoromycetes; order Mucorales; family Mucoraceae; genus Mucor; species Mucor indicus. The sequence goes on along the minus strand of JNEK01001387.1, from coordinate 36,607 downwards.
AATATTTCAAAACAAACCGACTTGATTATAATTAAGATCGCCACCACACGATGTTACATTATATTTTTAATTAATGTCCTTAAAAAAACAGAAGGCGAAACAGACATACGCGTCAAAGTCTTTTTGTTTTCTCCTTTCTTCTTATGATGTCATGTCGTCATGGAAATACATTTCGTAACTATAGTACCAAAAGGCATGCTTACATATATATGAAGTCCTCTGCGCCTCAAAAAATAAACGTGGATGATCACGTGATCTACTGTTACCGCTGTTAGAGCTTGAACAAGGGCATAGTCAAAGAGGACATGTATACACCCATTACTACTATACCCTCTGATAAAGGGCAAGAGGGCTTCCTCTGTATTCTCAATGTCATTGAAATTATTTATATATAGGACAATAAGAATTCAAAAAGTGTCCATTTTTGGTTGATAGATACAAAAGATAACATTATACTTTTACTTGCTTTGGGAAGTACAGTAGTAGTACCACGAATGACTCAATCCGGCTTTTCGGTTTAATCTTGTACCTGACTAAAACAAATAGTTTGGGCTATAATAGACATCTCAATATGTATAAATTGAAGCTCTGTGCTAAGAATAAGAAATAATTGCTATTAGTTTTCTGGATTTTTAGTTTGGTTGTAGAATTTGAAGGCTAAAGTGTTTTTTTCTTGTTATACAACAAGGATAAGCGAGATATGTCGCAATAGAGTGATTTTCTCTATTACAACTATTGCACCATATTTGCAAGTAGTGCATTATTGTTGTACCACAAAGCTTAATTTTTTTTTTTTTTTTTTGTACATATAATACATAGTTAGGCGTAGATTCTTGGCAGCATCTATAGTAATCCACGTATTCAACTCCTTTGGGTATCTTAATTACATCTCCCTATCTCTATCCCCTTACATGAACTTGAATGTAGGTGAGTAGCGTACATGTGTAATATACTATTACAAAAAAAAAAAAAAAAAAAAAAAAAGAGCACAATTTTGAACTGGAGTTGCGCAATAGAGGATGTCCCTACTAGGCCACCAACATACAAGGATTTAAAAAACCGATTTTCATTTTTTTATATTGATCTCTTTTTTTTTTTTTTTCATCTTCTCCTTTCCTTATACAGAATTTCAAAGATGGGAACTATATTAAAGGATGAAAATTCACCTTTATTATCCAACTCTAATAAAAAGCAGAGTTATCTTACAGATAGCGATCAAGTTTTAGTGAAGTCAATTGATGAAGAGTCTAATAGTAGTAGCAGTAGTGAATCAACCATTGATATACACGATGAAGAATATCTTGTAAAGAATAGATTAGGAGAAGCTTCATTGGCTCTCATCACATTATGGTATACTATAAATATGTAAAAAGTACAATTGTCAGTGTACTGACACTATCATTAGTTTATGCACAGGTAGTTTTTTGGCTGCTGTTGATTCCTCTATTGTTATTACTGTCTTCAACGAAATTGGTACTGAATTCAAAAGCTCTAACTTATCTATTTGGATCTTGACGTCTTACATGTTAAGTACATCAGCTATTCAACCTTTATGTAAAATGTGTGACATACTCCTTTATTATTTAGCTAAAATTTTTACTCATTAGATGGTAAATTATCTGATATTTTCGGTCGCAAATCAACATTGGTGGCTATTATTTGCTTTTTCCTTGTTGGTTCATGGCTGTGTGGTTTAGCTGGTAATATGACTCAGATGGGCATTGCACGTGCCATTGCTGGTCTTGGTGGCGGTGGTATCATGACAATGGCTTCTGTAGTCATCCACGACCTTGTTCCTATGAGACGTAGAGGCCAATATCAATCCTATGTGAACATGTCTCAAACCGTAAGATCTGATTTTTTTCAATGAAAATTGCATATATATATATACTAACATGGATTAGATTGGTACTACTGTGGGTGCTCCTTTAGGCGGTCTTATCAACGATTACCTTGGTTGGAGATATTGTTTCTATATTAATATCCCCTTTTGTTTATTCATTCTTTATGTTTACTCTTACAAAATGGAAAATTACAACCTTCAAAAAGGCGCTAAACCCTTTGACGATATCCGCAGCAAGTTTAAAAAGATTGATTTTGTAGGTGTTGCATTACTTTTATCTGCCAACATTACCTTTGTCACAGGTACTTCTTTTGGCGGAAATACTCGTGAATGGAGCGATCCCTTAATTGTAGGTCTCTTGGCGTTTGCTGCCACAATGTTCGTGTCGTTCTTTACTTGGGAATTCAACTTTGCAAAGAACCCCTTGATTTCTCGTACACTTGCTAAGAACCGCAACACAATCGCTGTGTGTCTCAACAATTTCTTCTTGTGTCAGTCAACCATGGCGTTTAATTTCTTAATTCCTCAGTATTTTATGGGTGTTTTGGGATATAGTCCTTCGTCTGCCGGCTTATGGGTCTTGCCTCGTGCTTTGATGGTTGCCGTTGGTTGCTGGGTCGCTGGTCGTTACTTGGGCATCAAAGGTATTTACAAGACATTCGTCGTCTCCTTAATGACCACACACGTCTTGACTTCCATCGGCTTCATCACATGGACAGATACTACACCCATTTGGTTCAACTTGTTATGTATGAACATTGAAGGCTTTATTTTCGGTGCTGTTTTTGTCGCTACCATGGTAGCTCTTGTCGTCGATATCCCTCATACAGAAGTGGCTTCTGCTACTTCTATGATTTTCTTGTGCCGTTCCACTGGTTGGTTATCTGGCTCAACAATTACAGCAGCTATCTTGCAATCCGATTTCAAAATCGAGCTTTATAAAAGGATGCCGTCTGGTCCGGAAACAGCTGAAATTATTGAATTTGTGCGCACGTCTATTACCAAAGTACGTTTATTAGCTCCTGAAGTGCAAGCCGTGGTCCATAAATCACTGTTGATTGCTATCAAGACTGCTATGGTTTTTGGCCTTGCTACTTCTATTATATGTTTCCTTGTCACGCTTTGCTTGAGAAATTGTAAATTAGGTGCTCGACCTCAAAAATAATAAATAAGATATGTATACCTTTAATAATATATATAAAAAAAAACATCATTATCTATCATGAGATAAAATTTCAGGAACGTAGTCATACCGTATTTCTAGTTTTTTTTTTTTTTTTTTTGGACGAATCAAAATTTAAAAGATATGGGAGTACAAATGAACGGATTTCTTTTTTTTTTTTGTTTTAAATCAGGTATGAGTTTGTTTGTAGTACTTATTTAAGAGAAATTAAGGCTATATATATTTAGTCACTCGATTCTATGGCATCGAGGACAACAGTTATGGAAGGCATATTTGACAACATAGAAAGCGATGCTGCTAGAGACCATTCTTCTCCACGAGGGACACAGTACCAGTGAGATAACCGAAGGATATTCAATATGCAGCCAATTTTGACCGAATCTGAAGATTCTACAGGACGACCATGAAGATCATGTAATGAGGTGAGGATGCCCCAAATATGTAAATCAACTGTAAAGCCAACTGCTGTCGATGTATATCAATAACTCCAAGACCACCTTTGACATGAGGTTGACAGATAGAGTCCCACGAAGGAGAAGGTCGGAAGTCCATTAAAAACTTCCGAGCCATAGATCTGATTTCATTGAGCCAATACTGCGGAACAGGGGTCACACGAAGTAAATGCCATAATTTACTAAAAATCAAAGAATTAGTGACTAAGAATAGCCCTCGTACAGAAAGTCCTCGATTTTTCAGCTGGCAACATTTAAGATAGGTATCAACACCACCAAGAAGCGTAAAGGAAAAAAAAGCGTCACTCGTTCAAGTGAAAAACAAAAGAAATCCGCCCAACTACGATGAGGCCACCCATGATACTGTAAGTATTATAAATGTTGATGGCTTTACAAGAAATGGCTAATTTTATTTTATTTGAAGCCTCCTTTAGGCTAGTATAATCACATCTCAAGTTATTGAATAAATAAATAAAAAAAAAAACCTGTTATTCTTCTATATCAATTTAAAGGTGTTTTATGTTATTATGTTTAATTTTATTAATTAGATGGATGAAAGTATAGGAGGAAAAAGTTTTCCGTCCAATCATGTTGTCTTTTTTTTTTTTTTTTTTTTAAAAAGGGGGGGGGTGCTGCTGGATTTTTTCAGTTAATAAATATAAATAAAATAAAAAAAAAAAGGGGGGGGGATGGTGGTATAGTAGATACAATTAAATTCTAATCAAGTGGTCCAATTCATCTTCGTTGGAAACAAGTTCTGACAATACGTTCATTAAAATGGAACAATCACCATGTGAGCGTTGCCATAGAAACTGTTTTAATTTCTCGAGTTTCTTTTGTGCAGGCTTTTCTTTATCAAATACTAGTTCTTCTTTTGCTTCAACAATAAGTGCTTGTAGATGAATAGGTAAGTTGTATATACTATCATCATGAAGTGATAAATAAGCATTCATATCTGGCGCAGTCATTAAGTTTAAAAAGTAATGGTATCGAAAGGGTTCTACGAAGGACGGCACATAATAGCTGCTATTCACATTATCTTGAAGACAGTATTCACAGGCAACGTTGTGATCATGTACTTCGCCGTTGTTGTTATAATATCCTCCTCCAAACATTTAATGATAAAAAAGAAAAGAGAGAGAGAGAGAGAATAGGTATTAAAAAAATTTACTATTTTTATGGATTAATACGGGGTTGAGTATGTTACACGAATTAAATATTGTTTCCAATTGGTGTTTTTTTTTACCACGAGCACCGCTCGGATCGAACCTAAACTTCGGGTCGACTCCTTTTTTATAGACCCTACTACTGCAGCTTTTTAATGCGGGTTTTACAGTAACACATGAGCCATATTAAGCCACTTGACAAAAATACAATAAGACACCTGAATTCAGGACAAGGGATTGTCAATATAGAGTCCATTGTTAAAGAATTAATAGAGTAAATTGCTATTTACATATGAAATCTGTTTTTGACAACATTCATTAATTTATACTTGTTTTTAGAAACTCCATCGATGCAAACGCCACTTCAGTTGATCTTTTATTTATTGAAAATGGACTTGAATCGATTCAAGTATTAAATAGAAACACTCGACTATTTTTTTCAGTGTCATTCATATTGTATTATTATAGATTAAAGACAATGGAACTGGCATTAATGAAGACGATAGATCTTTTATTGCTAAAAGATACTATACTTCAAAATTGAGTGAGTTTAGCGACTTGGAAAATGTATTGACTTTTGGTTTTCGCGGTGAAGCTATAAACTCTATATGCTCCATTTCTCATAACGTCGTATTGACAACAAAGACAAGACAAGACCTTATTGGAAAACAATATGATATAGATCGTGAAGGCACTTTATCAGAGTAAATATAGACACATCCATGCCTATATATAAAAAAAACTGACAACAAAAGTAGTCCAAAGCCTAGCAATTTAATACCTACTAATGGTACAGCAATTCAGATATACAGACCTTTTTATAAAATACCAGTGAGAAGACAACTGGCTCATAAAAATGCTAGTCAAAATATGAAGAAGATCCACGAACTCATTATCAAATACGCATTATCTTATCCAAACATTAGGTTTTCATATCAGTTGAAATCCTTGCAGCAGCAACAACAACCAGTTTCATGGATAAAGCCAATAACCAAATCAATTGAAAACTCAATTTCAATCATTTATAGTGCTCAATTATCAACTATGTTAACGTCGTTTATAGAAACAGAAGGCTGCTTGACTATTCATTTAATTATACCAAAAGCAAACTCAGGTATACATAGTGTGTCTATGTATGAATAGGTACTCATTGTATTTTTTTGCATAGATCCTAATGTTATTTATAAAGACGATCGTATCTTTGTTTATGTAAACCAGCGACCTATCAGTTATGTCCAATCAGAATTGAAAGATGTTATTGCGTTGATAAAGAACAGATACAGACAAGCACTTGGACTGTCAGATAATAATAAAAGGAAGAACCCTTTTATCTATTTGGACATACAATTAGCGCCAAATGAATATGATGGTATTTATTACTATGCTTACATAATAATATGATACGCTTAACATTTACTGCTATAATAATAGTAAACATTGACCCCTCTAAATCTACCATTTTATTCCACAATAAACAACTTGTATATAATCTTGTGGAAAAAGTATTGGATCATGCGTATCCCTCAAAAATAGACACATTCTTCAAGCCACAATCACAAAAAGAGTGGAATGAAGGCCGACGCAGATTAATCAACATTGACCCCGGGGAGGAAGATGACAATGGAGAATCACACTATCCAACTTTTTTGGATAAAGAAAACACACCAGAGTCCCCTTTATTCCCAGTCGCAGAAGAAGAAGAGCAACAGCCGACTACTCCTCCTGAAAGAACGTCTGCATCACCTATACAAGCGGAAAACATGGATCGTAGCTTTACTTTCTCAATGCTTAGTGAAGATGACGAAGATACAGACGAAAATGTTAGTAGCGTCCTATCTCAAAGCGATAATATACCAAACCAAAAAGATGCTGTAAAGAAAACACTTATAGATCATTGGCAAATTGATGGCACTGAATCTATTGCTACTCAAGTTTTACCGGTTGTTTCAGTGCCTGTACCTGAGTCAACCCACAATGCTCCCCTTCAACAAGAATCGCATCCAATACATTCACCTTTCAATTTCACTTCATCCACCGTAAAAAAGACTCCACCTATCCAACAAACCGCTCTACCTAAAAAACAACAAACTCCTATAACATCCATAAGAGAGCCAGTATCTGATTTGTTGAGAAATAAGCGAGTATTGGAACAACAAAATAGCAACGAGGCAATCCCGAAGAAGCTAAAGACAATGGACTTATCTCCAAAAGAACTTTGTCGTACACTGAATCAGACACAAACACTACACTACTCTCTTGACAAAATAGCGGCCAACTATAAAGGAAATAGCAACGCAAAAAAGTACCGAGTACGCATAAAAGATTGTTTGTTCAAGCAAGAAGGCGGTCCTATCACAAGTGTCATGCGATTTTCTAAACTAACCAAATACGATGCTTCTCTCTATGCAAGAGGGATCAAAGAGGAAAGTGTCAATGAAATAGGTGCTATCAAATTAAAATTGTACGTATCTATAAAGGAAGAAAAAAGGAACTACTTACAAAAATACATGATAATAGATTGCAAGTCAACAGAATTTTTAAAGAATTAAAGACAAACCACAAACTATCTTGTAAATCCTCTTTAAATAGGCCAGTACAGATTCAACTCAAGTAACTTCAAAAAAAAACACACACACACACACAACACACTTATAATAGTATCTCATCTTAAACAGTAGTGATGACGTGTTATGCCCAGTATTATTATCCTTAGAATGCAAAGAAGTTTATGTTAAAGATGATTTGCACGGAAATAAAAATATCACTTTTTCGGAAATCACAGACGACGTAGTCTTATCAAATGGGTTTAAAGGACGATGGCGCAAAGGTATATACGTATATACATAAAGTATAATTATCACTAACATAGAATAGATCCTTATTCCAATCATATCATTGTTCAATTGACTGCTATATGCTCGCTTGAAACTGGCTCTTATGGACCTTCCGATTTCCGCGAATTGCTCATGGACCTGTTAAACAACGAGGTTACTAAGCGTCCTGCTAAAGTGGAGCAACATCTTTGGAAGCTAGCCCATGATATAGGCAAAACACAACGTGATGATGATCCTCAAGATGAGCGAGTACAACAAGAACTTGATGAATTAGAGTGGAGGCAAGAAAATAGCTGGGAAATAGGCTATTCAAGCACAAACAATGAAATAATTGCATGTAGATTGAAAAAGTGTTTATTAGATTAAAAAAAAAGTAGTAGTAGTAGTAGTAGTAATTAGAATGCTATTGAGAGTTGTTTTGGGGATGTGCATTATTTTCACTCTTTGTTCTTCTAATCATTCGACTCATCTTTCTCAATAAGGTGGAGGATTTACCATTACTGCTTTTACGCATCGAACCTAAAATGGACATGAAAGAAGAATGTCGGCGTCTTACTTTTTTGCTGCCATCCTCTTGAGATTCAACAGTAACTTCTTGTAACACGGGTTTCTGATGAATCAAAGCTGAAGGGTCCTTTTCCAATGCATCTTCCAATTCTTGCAACAATTGCAACATCATGTCGCATCGAATGGCTGTTTGATCGTTTGAGCGCGTCTTGTTTTCATTGACCAAGAAGCGAGCATGTTCCAATTCATCACGGTCCACAGCGGCCTTCAATTGTTCCATGGCGACAGGAGAGCGAATCAACAGGGAGAGACAATCAAGACGGCCATATTTTGCAGCCTGCAATACGATAGTACCAGGTCGCGTCTTGCGGGTTTGAGGGTCGAGGAAGTCACCGCGTACACCTACATTGGCTTTTGCCGTGTGGATCATCCAGTCGAGACTTGCGACTAAATCACCGCTTGCAAGGAGACCAAAGAGAGGGGTCTTGCGGCCGGCATCTGTCAAGTTGACATCAGCACCACGTTTCACCAAAAGTTCCAGGACGGGATCAGGGGGTTGACAGAACCGAGCTGCATAATGCAGAGGTGTCCAACCATCACCGTCGCGTGCGTTAGGACTTGCTTTGTAGTTCAACAATAAGTCGATAGCCTCCAATGGGTTGGGACAGTGCAAGGAAGCCATATGGATGGCTTGAACACAATAGACGTTGCGAGCAGTAGCATCAGCACCATTTTCTAACAAGAGTTGTATGATTGGAACAACGTTTCTTTGGTCGTGGTTGTTGGACAAGACTAAATGGAGTAAGGTGCAGTCGGTATCGGGGTCGCGGGTGTTTAATAAAATGGTGGGATCGACACTGGTGGTATGTTGAATGTAATATTGAAGGGCAGCAATGTTGCCTTGTTCAGCAGCCTTCCAAATAGATACATCTGGCTTACGGACTCTTAGGGTGATATGATTTACACCGTCGTCATCACTATCATCATTTCTGGTTTGCTGTCTTTGATTGGATTGAGGTTGTAAATCGTAAACAGTATCTGGGTTGGTGACTGTATAAATAGAAGGCAGAGGCTGTTCTGTAACAGGTGGCTTTATCGTATTCAATAGAGCAAATGTACGTGCTAACAAAGTAGGCATTTTATTTGAAAAAAGAATATATGAAAAAAAAAAAGAGAAAAGCTAGAGATGAAAGGGAATTTATATCTCAAATGCGCTAAAATTATTCCGATTTTTTTTTTTTTTAGTTCGAATAGAAACTGGAAAAGCAAGACAAAGAAGGACTCAGTTTCTTTTGAAAAAACGGAATACATCATTCAAGTGGCTATAAAAAGCAACCTTTTTGTACGCTGTTGACAGACATCATTGTTTATTGCGGGTGGAACAAATTTTGATTTTAAACTAAAAAAATGATTTGCAAAATAATCTGAGATTTTTCCCGGTGTCAAAGGCACTCAATACACTTGGTTAAGACAGGGAAAGCAAGGGCAATGACGATTCTATTTCAAAGACATAGTTAAATATTGAACTTACCTAAAACACTATCAGATAATGAAAACTAGCCTATGCACAAAAAAAAAAAAAAAAAAGACAATTGATGCGTAAATTACTGCTTGTCATTTTTTTAATTATGTAAAGTCCAGGTCGCCACAATTAATACTCATTGTTGGAACTCAAATTTGCACATTTATATACACCCATCATCAGTGCCTGGAGATTCAGTAAAAGTTCAATTGACCAGCTATGATTGGCTTATTTTTGATGGCCAATTAGAATATCAAATTCAATTTTTATTTTTGTAACCTGTTTTTTTTTTTTTTTTTTTTTTTTTTTTTTTTTTTTTTTTTTTTTTTTTTTTTTTTTTTTTTTTTGCCCATTAAAACAAAAGAGAAAGAAACATGTCTAGCAAAGGTTTGGAAAAGACTCTTCAAAAGTTGAGAGATTCAGTTAATGCTGGAAACTACTATGAAGCCCAACAAATGTATCGAACTGTTGCTCGAAGGTGAGATGAGAAAAGAAAAATGACACATGTCGCGACGGTTTTTTTTTTTTTTTATATTATTAAGACGACATGGTATAGATATAATAAGCAAGCCAAGTACGCAGATACTATTCGTTTACTTCACGATGGTGCCGTTCTGTTATTTCAACATAAACAAAATGGTTCTGGATCCGATTTGGCTAATTATATGCTTGACACTTATAAACTTGCAAACTCACCTGTAGACGAAACTTCATTAGGTATTGACCGAGAAAACCAAAGCAAAAGCGATAACTGACTCATGACTTAGACCGTGTTGTTGAACTTTTAAATCTTTTTCCTAGTACTGATGCTGGACGTAAAACTTTCATCAGTAATGCTTTCAGGTACAAGATAAATGACGAGAGAAACAAAAGGACGATGAATTCAAACTGCTATTTTTTTTTTTTTTTTTGTAGATGGACTAAAGCAGACGGTAAATATCCTGAAGGGGATCCCGAATTACACGACTTTGTTGGCACAATGTATTATAATGGTATGTAAAAGAGGATTTACAATAGACAAAAGTTTTAAATTTTTACTATGCATGTAGAGAAGAAATATAGTTTAGCAGAGGATCATTTACTTTTGGGAACAGATCATAGTGCTGAGTTGATTGGTAAATTAGGCTATGAATGGGCTCACGATGAAAAGGCTCAATTTAAGGGGATTTATCTTGCTCGTATTGTTCTCCAGTAAGCAAAATGCAAGAGAAAAGGGAAATATATTAGCTAATTTCTTTTAGATTTGTTGCTGCTAAAGATATTCGCCATGCTACATTAGCTTTTAATAACTTTATTCAAGCTGGATCTCAACCTGTTGCTGCTCAATCTCAAGTGCGTCGTGCACCCGCAGATGAACCTACACCTGTCGCTATTTTTGCAGATCCTTGGATGAATTTTACACAAATGGTCTTATTAACTGTGCAAAGAGATGGTAAAGATTTATTCTTGGAACTTAAAGCAAAATATCAAGCACTTTATGGAAATGAAGCCAACTTTGTCGAGGTAGATAGTTTGACAATAAAACAAAAGAAGGGATCTAACAAACACTTTAATAGCTTGTTGAAGATATTGGGCTTACATACTTTAATATCCCTAAACCCAGAAAACAAGGTAATATGATCCAAGAAATGATGGCAAGTTTATTCTCTGGAGGCGCCCCTAGTGGAGTTCCTCAAATTGGTGCCAGATCTTCTGGTGAAGACCTTGATTAAATAAAGTAAAGCACGCACTTGGTTTTTCTTGATGTGTCTTTTTTTTCTTTTTCTTTTGGCTTATCTAATCACTTTCAGACAAACGCCATTGATCTAATACTTACTCGGATAATTTTCAACCAAGGTTTATCCTATTGCCTTTTTATTATTTATTTTAATTTAATATTACAAACAGTAACGTTGTATGACACAAGTATATTTGGTAGAAGAGAACAAGTGATAATCTGTGAGAATATTACATATGTAGAATATATGGCCAATTCTAATGATTTATATGTTATACTAGTATACTATATATCCTTATATTTTAACACATGAATTCTCTTGTACATGTTACTCGCGACTAAATCATTGTTGATTTAAACTTCCTTTTAGGAAACTCATATTATTCATTATTATCAAATCTTCGATTACTCATAAAAGATACTGCTTTACTAATAAGCGCTGAATCATCGCTTCAAGTCTTTTATAATGAGAAAAATATATACGTTTCTAATTATCAAAAGTTGATTAGATTTTTCTGTTGACGCAAATAAAGATTTATAATGGCTTAGTCAATTATTAAAAATATCTTGAATAAGAAAATTGTGGAGTTCTGTTTAATAACTGCTTGTAAAGTAATGGAGAAATAATGACTAATGTCTTTCTAACTATAAAACTCTAAAACAAGTAACAGATCATATGACTAAAGCCTCTTGCATTATAATATAAATTACTATCAAACCTTTTTTTTTTTTTTTTTTATCTTTCTGTATACTCTTTTCGCATACTAAAATGTCTCCTACAGTAACTGCTCATTCACTTGATTTTTCTCATATTAAAGCAATTGCCTCTGACCTTGATGGAACACTTGTCGTTGGCAAACACAATGGGTACGTATAAACCAGCATACATGTCAAGTTAATTTCTATAACCGTTATGTAGTATCAATGGACGTCTTTCTCAACGTAGCATCGATGCTCTTCACGCCTTGGAAGAAAAAAATGTCTATGTTATTATGGCATCTGGTCGCCCTCCAAGAGACATGCTCCCCATTGCAGCTGAAAGTGGCCTCAAAAACCCTTTATTAATTGCTTGTAATGGTGCCACCGTGCTTGATAGTCAAACACAGCATATCATCCAAAAATACTCTATCGCTACTGAGGCTGTACGCGAACTAGTAAAAGCAGTCAAGGATCATTTTGGTCCTGAAAATGTGTTTGTCGGTGGAGAAAGCGGCTGCGGCTTCCGATGTGAAGAAGCTTATGCTCAAAAGTATTGGTACAGAGTAGGTAATGTTTATACTCGAGTAGACGATTTGAATGATCTTGCAAATGAACATGATACCATTGAAAAACTTCAAATTACACATAAGGAATGGGAAGCTGCTCAACTTTATGATTATATACAGGAACACGTGTTGACAGATCCCAAGTGGAAAGATATGGTTTGTTGTACTTACTCCAATACACATTATGTCGAAGTTTCTGCTGTTGGTGTTTGTAAAGGTTCTGCTATTAAAGATTTATGTGAAAAGATCAATGTTCATGCTGAAGAGCTTGTGGCTTTCGGTGATATGCCCAATGACATTCAAATGATACAATTCGCAGGTAAGTGGTTGTTTATGTAAAGAGGTGAGAGAATTCACGCTAATTTGCTTTAATATATGAAAGGTGTCGGTGTAGCAATGGCAAATGGTCATCCTCAGCTAAAAGAGGTTGCAGGTAAGTCAATTATTAGCCATTCAAGGTGAATAGCACTTTATCAATATTTAAACATCTTTTCATAGATTTAATAACTCTTCAAAACACTGAAGATGGTGTTGCTGTTGTCTTGGAACAAATCGCTAAAGAAGTTTAATTTGTACTTTTGTATATTTACCATGTAAGGAATAAAGGATCATTTTCCTACTTGCAAAATATTATGTAAGAGATTATTTTGCATGACAAAACCTGTGCTATGTCAATTAGTTATATAAACAAATATCATATCAAACGCGCTTCAATTGCGATTGAATAATCAACAAACTAGTGCATTTGTGATATAACACAAAGTTAGTCTCATTAAGCAAAACTAGGGTACCTGTTGACAAAGTGTATATATCAGTAAGGAAAAATGTCAGTTGCTCTTTAAAAACGTTTATAATGTCTTTTGCAAGTTTAATATATAAAAGAAGCACGTTTTCTTTGTACGTGACTTTAGAGGCCACAAAGTGTTTCATAAATTACTCGAGACCTGTGCCCAAATGTTAAGTTTTCCTAGTCTTGTTTGTGCTTTCTTTTTTCAAGCAGATATACTTCATTGATTCGCGTTTAAATAAACGACAATAAATCAACAGGACAAAAAGAAGACGTTCAAAACCATTTGAAACTCGTATTACATGAAATCAATATGTGGCTTTGATATTTTTATCTGATCTACGTACTAGTTCATCGTTTCAAGATAATAGCTACTAAAAAATAACGCTAGTTTAGGATTTCTAATGGACTTTTTTTAAGTTGATTTTTGACGCACTGTAAACAAAGTTATTCATTCCGGCAATTAAGTCCGACCTTCTTCCGGAGAGCTGGAGTCAGCGTGCTGCTCAAAAGAAATCATCGCCTTAGGCTCCATTTTGTTCTCTCTCTAAATTGACAATGGTAAAACATCTAATAAAATACATGGATAACAAAAGAATGGTTGGATGTTGAAGCGAGATGTAAACAACTGGAATATACGTGAGGATTCAATGTTGATTAAAAATGATACATCCATCCATCATACAAATCACCTGTCACAACAACTTGAAATTTTTTCCTTTTTTTTTTTTTTTTTTTTTCAATACATTAGGATACTTTTTGGATTCTACTGCTATTAAATTTTGCTTCAATGCCTTTCAAAAAAGGGGAATTAAGCATTCAACAATTGAATTGTCACGTTAATTTCAGCTAATACATCCCCTTCACATTCATGTAGAAGATTTTCGTGCAATTGTGTTAATGTCATTTTTTATGCAGGCTAAGAAAGACGTTGCCGCTAAACCCAGTTCCAGCTCTGGTGGTAAGAAGGCTAAGAAGAAGTGGTCTGCTAAGAAGGTCAAGGATAAGGCCAACAACTTGGTTGTTCTCGACAAGCCCACTTACGAACGTTTGTTCAAGGAAGTCCCCACTTACAAGCTCATCTCCCAATCTGTCTTGGTTGATCGTCTCAAGTTGAACGGTTCTTTGGCTCGTATCGCTATCCGTGAACTCGAAGCTCAAGGTTTGATCAAGCCTATCTCTCGTCATCACGCTCAAATTATCTACACACGTGCCACTGGTGATGAAAAGAAGGCTGCTGCCGATCAAGAATAAACAAACAAATCTTCTTTTAAATACAGTTTATTAAAAAAATATAGAAAGAACAGGACACTTTATTTAATGTATTGGCACGATGTAATATCAATTTGAGAGGTTCGCGATGAATCAAATAAGTAAAACCGCCGTTTTGACACCGTTAGCACTGTATCAATGTTCACTGAGTTGAAGCCAGGCGTACCACGTGAATATAGAGCATTGAGGGACACCCATTTTTGCAACTACACGTGGCTACAGGGGATTTCAACCCTTAAATCGCCCACAAAAGCCATGATTACTGATTTTGCCTCCGTGCTTTCCATCTTGAAGCATTTTATGAACCTTTGTGACGTGACGTAGGCGACGTTCACACTAAAAGTCTTTAATAGTGCAGCATACCTATTTTACAAACCAACGCGTTTTTTTTTTTTGGTGTCACCACTAAAAAAAGGTTAATGTCAAGTAGATGCACATTTTGCAAAAACAACTTGTATGCTTCTTTTCAATGTCTTCAGTTAAACATTTATATTGTACAAAAATATGGGATTTTGCTAAATACATACGTTCTTTACACACAAATATCTGTTGAATCTCTACTAAATTAATAAATGCTTTTTTTTTTTTTTTTTTTTTTTTTATATCTGGCTGTTCTCAAGACAATGAGCCCTATTTCTCATCATAATAAATCAGCCGTCATAAAACAAAGGCATATAACAAAGGACCATAACTTGGCAGCATTTTTTATTATTTACAAATAGTAACAGCTTTTATGATTACTCCTTTTTTTCACTCCTACTTCATTCATTTATGTAAACGTATAGCATTCGAGAAGGTAATTCACTGAAAAGAAAACAAGAGCAGTAGAAAAGAAAAGGAGGACCCCTTCGCCAATCAGAGAAGCAGTCGAAAGCGTGAAGAGATGAAAGATTCTTTACTTTGAACAGCAGCAAGATGAAGGCCCAGAAACGGAAGCAATACCCGCCCCCTTGCACGGTATAATGGACAAGAAGATGTACCATTTAAATAACATCAATGGTGCTATATTCTATTGAAAGAAGTGCATAATAAACAAGACGTTGAAGAGAATATACAAAAAATTATATCGTCCAAGTTACTGGAAACAGTAATTGTTTTTAAGAAGAACTGGGTCTTTGCAACTCAATTCGAAGTCTTTTATCGAAACGACTCATACATTAATGAATCTGTAATGGCAACTATGATGGGCAAGTATCCAGTTAGCCCTATCGCCGAGATAAAAAACAGAGCCCCAGTCCCCGTCCCAGCCAGAGCTCCAGTCCCAGTCTCAACAGGTAGCCCTTAATGACCCCCAAGCTATAATAAACGAATACAAGCGTTTAGAACGAATGAGTGCCGGGATAAGGGCAAGATCAAATAACAATGGCTTATTTGTTATATCGTTGCTTTGAACGTCAGCGAGATGATTATTTGGTTCTCCATCCTTCATCTAACTTTACTTTGTCGGGTTTTGTCCATCAGCATGTTCAAAGAGAGGATCTCAATACAGCTCGTCATATTTTTCGAATTGGCAAAAAAAATTAGATATATTATTCAAGGTCTTCAAGACGAGAGTCTTATTGATAGTCAAGAGTTTATGTCGGCCCCCTTTTACGATGTTTCCTTAACATTTATACAAGAGAATTGCACATTCAACAAATAGCGCTTTTTTCATTTTCATTTTTATATTTTACTTCAATAAAGCTTTCTATGTCATAACATACAATACCAGAATCAATAAGTTTAGATAAACACAATCATTAGGAGAAACAAAGATTTATTATATAATAAAAGTTTAAAAAATGATACCAAGATTAACGACGGAAGAAATCCCGTACAAGCTTGACTGGTATCGTAGGTAATACTCCAATACTACCTGGCTTAAAATGAAGGTGATTGATTTCGTTATTTGCATATGTATACAAAACGTATAATCTTTTCCCCATTGCTATAGAATATCTGATTTTTTTTTGAACATAGTCACCTGTATATTTTGCTACAAAGTTATTAATACTGCAGTTTGACTCATCATACAAATTGAAAATACGCAATTGGCATTTGATTTTTAGGAAAATAGTATATTCGTCAATTTCTTGCAAGTCTGTGATTCTTGAAACTAAACTACTGACTGTTAACGTATTTATATCATCTAATAACGTTTCATTTGTATTTGAAGGCGGCGTCCAGGTACTCTTCATATTGGTATCTAATTTCGATTTTAACACCTCCAATTTTGCTTGAAATATGACGTTTATTACCGTAACAAAAATGCGTTATTCATGCTCATTTAAAGTACATATTCAACTTACGTTCATCGTCTGTATTCTCTTGTTGGACACGCTTTCGTCGTTTAACACGTCGTTCTTGTCTAGCGTCAGTTACTCTTGGTCTAGACGTCGATTGCTCTTGCGGCGATGGTAATAGAGGCGAAACGGATAAAGGATCAATTGATGTTGTTGGTGTACTTGGAGTTGATGCTGCAAGCTGATCACTTGATATTGATGATGATGAACATGAAGCCGGTTTTTTCAACTTTGACTGGACATATTTCATTGTTTATGATTTCGAGACGAAACAACTCAGGATGGTCAAAAATGTATGAAACTGCGGCAGCAAAGGTTGAACTGTCTTCGGCCAAAGCCCTGGCTTGAGGTATCAATATTCTGGGGTAGATACGGAATGCTGTAGACTGGTTGTGTGTGTAGCAACAAGATGTCTAATGATGTTGTGCCATTTTTGGGATCCACTCAAAGAATTAGTTAACTGTGAATCATTTACAAGTGAGAACATATACGTGAATTGCCATAATAACGGCGTGAAAGCACAGCTCCAAGTAAGAAATTTGAGGAACTGGACAAAGCCATCATCATCATTTGAATGGACCTGCATCAGTAGTCGATTTCGCAATAAAGGCTTCGCTACTTGTAAACCCCCTACGACTCAGAAACAGTACCCCATTAACGACGCTGATTTCCATTATTCTGGATAACATTTCTCGTCAAAAAAAGATTTGAGAACGAAGATTATAAAGCAATTCTGAAGCTGCTTAAAGCTTCACGATCAATAAAGGATTGGACAAGCCATGACCAAATTAAGAACTTCGCAACAGTCAAAGAAAGACTGGTAGCCAACAATGCAAGTAAAGACTTGATATTTCTGGCGGAATATATGTCCAAAGCTAAAAAAGAAACAAAAACCCGTTGGAGTCTATTTCAACTGATAAAGTTGTATACTTCTCCAGCAAAAAATCTCTCAATTGCTACAGATTGTAAATGATTTTATGCATAAGATACACTCTTACATTGACATGAAAAATACTGTAGACCCCCCTACACTACCTTATTAAAATTCTAACTAGCTTATTATTTATTCTCTTTTTTTGTTGCCTCCCAATGGCCACTTTTTCCACCTGTCTTTTCTATAACTCTTATGTCTTCAATCAACATATCCTTTGAGGCTGCTTTACACATATCATAAACTGTTAACAAAGCTACACTTGTAGCTGTCAGTGCCTCCATTTCCACACCTGTTTTGCCCGTTGTCTGAACTGTGCTCATACATTCAACACTGCTTTTATCGTCGTCCAACCACAGCTGGACATCGATTAGACCCAATAGTAATGGGTGGCAAAGAGGTATCAAGTTAGGTGTTTGTTTGGCGGCTTGAATACCAGCAATTTGTGCCACTGTCAGGACATTGCCCTTAGCTAAATGAGCGTCGTTTTCTTTCAATAAACTATAGGCTTCGGGAGGTAAAATAATACGCCCCACTGCTTTTGCCTCTCGTTTAGTTGCTGCTTTGTCTGTAACAGAGACCATTCGTGCTTCGCCTGTTTTTGGGTCAGTATGTGTCAATCTTACTTTCTCTTCGTTCTTGGCTCCTGTAGAGTAATATTGTCGATTTCCAAATAGCGTATTACTGGTGGTCATGGAGGACGGCAAAAGATACGTAGGGATGAATTGAGAAGACCTTATAGTTTGAGACACTAATATAAAGTGATTAGCATAACCTTTCATGTTACGAAAGCAACTATTATTCAAAAAAAGTAACCAAGCAAGTATAATTTAATTGATTATTATTTACAGTGTATAAATAAGCAAGTGATATTAATCGAGGATGGGCATTTTTAGATATGAATAATAGCTGGTATTTTATCCGCCAATCAATATCATTGGTCGGTTCTTTCTATTTGCTAATTCAAACATACCCGCATGTTGTTTTTTCTTTTTCTTGACAGCTTTCCCGATCAAGTCTATTAAATCCTTGTCGCTTTTCCCTTCTCGCATCATGTCTCTTAAGGACACTTCAGTGTTTCCGAACAAGCAGACTTTGATACTGCCATCAGCTGTTATACGTAACCGGTTGCATGTATTGCAAAAGTGGTCTGTCATTGAAGTAATAAACCCTAGTTTTCCTTTATATCCAGGAACTTGATAATGCTTTGTTGTATCATTCATACCGTCTCCTAACTTGTGCAGTCTACCATATATACTCTCTATCCTTCGAGTCATTTCTTTATACGGCACTAGTTTGTCTTTGTTCCACTTGTTGCCATCAAAAGGCATATACTCTATGAATCGAACATTGACAGGCATATCTTTCGTGTAGGCCACGAAATTGAGTAGTTCATGATCGTTTATTCCTCGCATCACCACTGTATTAATTTTGACGTGTGGCACACCCAATTTAACTGCGCAGTCGATCGCATCTATGACTCTTTCAAAGCCCTTTCGTCTTGTCATAATCTGGAACAAATCTGGATCCATGGTGTCGAGACTTATATTGAGCGTATCCAATCCACCCTCAACTAATGCTGGTAGTTTCCGTTTCAGCGCGATTCCGTTTGAAGTCATAGCTATGCTTTGTAAGCCTTGTTGTTTCAATTGGCCCAATTGCTGTACAAGGTCGATAATATCTGGTCTCACGGTAGGCTCACCACCGGTAAGTCGGATTTTAGTTACCCCTTGGCTAACAAAAAGACGAGCTAAACGCAAAATCTCGTCCTTTCTCAGTAATTGCGAATCTGGTGAAAGAGTGATACCTTCTTCAGGCATGCAATAAGTGCCTAATAACAGCTACTTGGTTAATATTTATTGAACAGCAACTTTGCTTATGGTTGTTGCTTACATCGTAAGTTGCATCGTTCTGTTAATGAGATGCGCAAGTAGTTGTGATGTCTGTCAAAATCATCAATTAACTGTGGACTCACAATGGGTTTTTCGTTATCAGGTGCTGGGCGAGTCTATATTAAAAAAAAAGCCGTGAGTGAAAATGAGTTTTGACATTGGTTATTTGGCGTACAATCTTTAAAGCAGCCGCCTAAAGAAACATAGCATGGTCAATTTTATGCCTAGAAAACGTTATGTAGTTTTATCTTACTGATGTGTTATAAAATAGCTTTTGCTGTTTAGTCGAAATGAAGTTTATCTTTGAACGCAACATTGTGAGAAAAAAAATCAAAAGCAAAAAATCTGAGTGTCTTTTATATTTTCAGGAGGATCAAAAAACCTCAAAGATAAAAATTTGACAAAGCATAAAATAAGATATAATCCAATTAAAAAAGAAAACAGCTCTGCACTTGATTTGCAAGTTTCCACAAAATAGTTGCAATTCAAATGTAGGGAAGCTATCTTCTACCTACAAAAGACTGCCTACCTTTCTGCTATTAAATTTCAAAGAAACGAGTGTTATGAGCTATTCTCATCGTAACAATAAGCAATGAAGTTCTGTAAAATGCATATAATCATCCACGTATATCAATGAAAGCAATTGAATCGCGCCAGACGATGAATGGTAAAGAGATGAACTCTTTTGAGAAGCTCGACTTGGTGTGCAACCGTTTTTTTTTTTTTTTTTTTTTTGCAGAATTGTAAATAGAAGCATGCTTTTCAAACGCAAATCATTGTGTTTTTTAATGTAATATGTGATATAATATTTTGTATGTATATGTTTATGTTTCTTTGTCTAGTGCGATTTACTAGATTTTTCTATTTTTTTTTTTTTGGTGCGTGTACAGATTTATGTGTGATAATAAGACGAATTATGAGTTGCTCGGTTCTTCTTCTACATATTCTTCCTTTATGTGTACTTTCAACATTTCATCAGCATTGTCGTAGAGATCGGGAAAATTCTTTGTGAATTCTTCAGATAAAAGATCTCGAAATTCCTACGTTAATCTGTTACTGAAGCCTGAAATAATTAACCACATGCAAGAGACTTACACTGACAGCCTTTATTTTACCATTCGTGAACTGGTTCTCAGTAGCTGTTCTCTCCACAAATCCTTGGGTGAAAATATCAGGGTTTTTCCCATCTTCAACAACTCTACGTACAAATAGTTATGAGTACCAACACCCTCACAATGAATTAAAGATTTATTTACCTGATCACTTCTTCTGGAATGAATGAATCGATGCTATCTTTCAAATCATCAATGTCTTTGTAATTTTCAATAATGCTATTACTGTATAATGTGATTAATGAAAGGCCGTATTTTCTTTCGACTAGTAATTACATTTTCTTCCATACTAATTTGTTGCCTTCAGGCTGAAAATCGTACACGATGACACTCAGCTCAAATAGCTTCTGTAATAAGTCATTTAATTTATCTTCCAAAGATTGGCGAGCGTCTAAAACTGAACCATTCTCGTTTTCCATTGTGTTGAAAAATGAAATACACTTCGCTTTCAGTGGTTCGTAGAAAGAAATTTATAGTATTATTTCATTGGACAGTCATTTTTGTTCAGGATGTACTAAGAGAAGAAATGTTCTACAAAAATCCTACAGCCAAGTGCGCCATATAACGAGAAAAATCTAAAAAGTTCAATTATGACTCTATCGAAGATACTAAAACTAATGTTTTAAACATTGTCCTGGAAACCGTAACTAACCAAAAAAAAAAAAAAAAAAAAAAAAAAAAAAAAAAAAAAAAAAAAAAAAAAAAAAAAAAAAAAAAAAAAAAACTGATATCGTAGATTACTCGTCATTCTTTATGCAGTTTATGTTTTATATGACCTTGAGTTACTACACATAAATCTACTTGACACAATGGGAGTATACTGAAGTAAAAGCATTTATTCATGATAGTTTTTTT
This sequence comes from Mucor indicus B7402, assembly GCA_000697295.1. Classification (NCBI taxonomy): domain Eukaryota; kingdom Fungi; phylum Mucoromycota; class Mucoromycetes; order Mucorales; family Mucoraceae; genus Mucor; species Mucor indicus. Next base: position 14,987 of record JNEK01001387.1, on the reverse strand, counting down.
TTCATTTAATATTTACTTATTTTTCTGTAAATATAGTCGAAAGATGGGCCAGAGCTGAATTCAACTCTGCTTCATTGTTTACAAATTTCGCTTGCGATACATATAGGTCTGGACGTACAAACAGCACCACACTAGCAGGCTTGGTACTAGCAAAAAAAGATGCCAGCAACGGATACAAACCGACTCTTTGAGTCAAAGATATGGGTAGGTCAATTCTTTCTTCGCCAAAAAAGGAATTTTCAGCGATCTCGTATTCGTCACTTGATATAAAACTTGGCAGTTCTTTTGCTTGATAGATGTGCCATACCGATTCAACGACAATTCTTCGAATAGGGAAAGCGCGAGTACATTTCCAAAACTTTTCGATCAAATCCATGTTTGGTGAATGGTACGGAAAGCATGTTCCTACAAAAATAGCGACGTACTGTGTGTTTTTCACTAAAATATCTCGAAGGCCGAGTCTTTCAACTCGATCTGGAAAACGGGACTTTTGCACGATAAAAGTTTTCCTTAGTACGCCTGTGTCTGGAAGGAAAGTGCCTGCTTTAATGAGTCCTTTATCTGAAGTTCCTATCAATTTAGAAACTTCTGGGTCAAGGGCCACGAATTGCTTTTTTATGCATACGAAAGTATTTGTTAGTCCAAACTCAAGACGTATATCATTAGAAAAGAGAAAATTACCTGAGAAACTGCTTTAAACACGTAATCACGAATCATGGGAACTTTGAGAATTGCTGAGACGGCCAAAAGTCGCATAATACGGAACAATGAACTATCTGTCAGTGCATTTCTTGTTCCACGGCTTGTAGCTTCGATTGTAGCTTTAGCGTGAGGTTCTCTCTTTGTAATATATAAAATGGTCAGCAACGCAAATATAGTCATGATGATTCTACGTGATTTTGCCATTTACCTCTGAATCAAAAGAGTCCAATAGTTCTTCAGGGTTTGTCGCAATACCGTCAAGAACAGCCGATAATTTCCATGCTAGGTTATCGGCTATTAATATAATGTTTAGTATAAACCTGCCATATAAATTTTGAGATTACAAGGTTACGTACCGTCATGAAGGCCCAAATTCATCCCTTGACCTCCAGCAGGTGAGTGACAATGAGCAGAATCTGCAAGAAAAAAGCAATCAATCTCAATTTTATATGTATAACTTATTAATTAACTAGTGTCCAGTTGCTTACCTCCAATTAGAAAAGCTCTTCCTTTTCGAAATCCATTTGCCATTCTCTCGTTAATTCTGAAATATGAAGACCAAACCAAGTTGCTCACTGTAAATTTGAGGGGTGCTGTTATTTTATCCATCAGCTCTTGTATTTCTTCAAGGCTAGGTGCTGCCTCTTCTTGTAACCCATGACTAAGGCGATTCTGATTATCATCTACTTTGTATTCCTCCATGTTACAAAATACTCGAAATAAATGAGAATAATCATCGTTTTCGTTCATTGGACTTAAACGAACCATGCCCAAGACATCTATAGATTACCCGGTTTAGTTCTTTCAAATGAGCATATGTGCTTGAAATATATTACGCGATTTAGTGATAAAAGCGTTCATTCTGTCCATCATATTTTCAATGTTTTCTCCATGAACATTTAGGTCCCCTAAAAGAAGTCGCGTGCTTATGGCTACACCGTCGTATGTCCACTCTGGATTTCCTTTTCTTACTTTTGAGTGACTCCCATCAGCTCCAATAATCCATTTTGATCGAACAGTTGTTATCGTATCATCTTTTGTATTACGTACCACTGAAGTAACCCCATTTTCGTCTTGAGTGTATGATACAAGTTCAGTTTCCCAATGAATTTTGCAAGCTGTATCGCTCTCAATTCTCCTTTTTATAACGCTTTCTGTGTTTCCTTGATTTAATACTATAATATGTGGATATGGCGTATCTCCACACGAATGAGATTGTCCAATCTATCAGAGTCTTAGGCGCCAAAAGTTTAAATAAACACTATTCCCCCCCCCTATTTACCACTTTGCCATTATAAAACAGACGCGAACCAGCAGCGATTCTCGATTCATGTAGAATATCGACACCTAGTCCTTTGTTCTCAAATATTTCCATTGTTCTAATAGTTATTAAAAGTGCTCTACTTTGGTTTGTTGGTCCGGGTTTTATATCAATACAGTAGACTGAATGTCCACGCATAGCCATTTGGTAAGTGAAGAAAAGACCTACAGGACCTGCACCACAAACAAAGACATCGGCTTCTTCTGTTGCACTCATAGTTAAAATATAGTAGAGAAGATGAGAAAAAAAAAAAAAAGGTAGGGCTGCATGAAATCAGGGAATATGAATTTTCTCACATAAACATCAGCAGGTTTTTTAGTATTTGTATATATTATATTTTGTTTGAAGAATTTAATGTAAGATTTAGTGGTAACAAAGGGCATCTTTGATAGATATATACATGACTGGAATGGCTAAAAACACAGAAATAATGGAAATGATGTACAGTCTCCAAGAAGCGCCTTTTTCTTTGACAAATTCAATGTCTCCCTTTTCTTGATGAAATAACTCTTTAGAAAAAAGAAAAATATATGCCAAACCAGGGAGCAAGAAACCTTTTTTTATGTATGTAAAGAAGTTAGCAGAAAGAACGCCTTTTTGTTGAGATACATTGTATGCTTTACCTAAAACAATAGTAGAAAATCCACCAATGAGATCAAATATCTTTCCCAGTGAGGTTAAGGTGGCTCCAAAATAAAGTATTAATAGAAATACACCAAAAGTAGAAAAGTAATGTTGTTTGTTTGTTGATTCATTTGAATCTATGCCGAACATCATCATAACAGCTTCTCTGCATGGATGGATACACAAACTATAAACAAACAATTAATGTATCAATGAACATACATAGTCAAGTAATATAGGTCTTACGGGATAGTCAGCACCATAAACAAACCCAACGCTAATTTCACTACACGGATTCCAGGATCACTTTCTGGGAAGTTTAGTAAAATATTAGCTTGAACGCCTTTCCCGAAACACAAGTAAGCCAAAACCGCAAAAGAGATATTTATAAAAAACGCAATGCCAATCGACATTGCTGAAGTTAATAACCACTTGGGTGCTGTTCTTCCTCGTATACTCGTATAAACGCCAAATAAGTTCTGAGCACAACCAAATGACAAGCTCATGATTGCAAGCCCCTTAAACATGCCTTCTGAGATTGGAGCTATCTCTAGTTCTATTTTTCTATTGTCCCTAGAGATGTAATAGGGAACGCGAATAAGTACACCAATTATCATGATCATCAGGAATACAATAGATAAAGCTGACCATTTTGCAAAATTGGCAGTTGACCGTGACAAACTTAGAGGCAGTGTCTATTACATACAAATATTTGTGAAAATCAATTCAATGATGATGAAAGATGATAATATCACATACAAATAAAAGACCAAACATTAGAACAACATTTCTCCTTTCTGAGAGAAGCGGGTACTCTGGAAAAACTAAAGTCAATAAACCAGGAAGCGTGTCACCGAGTACTAGTAATTAGTCATACACGTTATATATATATACATTTTAAACGTTATATCATCTGTTGAATCTTACGAATATAATACGACACTGCTGTACCGGCTGTATGAAAGAATATAATGAAATTAACGATTTGAGAACCAAGACGACCGATTAAGTTTTCGCATAAGGCTACTAGCGTGAATGTGTTCGTTTTAATACCACATAGTATAGTAATATGCATAGTTAGACAAGAGAGATAAGCAGTTAAAAAGAAAAGTACCAGACCGGCCCAGAACCCACATAAATGTAATGCCAACGGTAGTCCAATGATACCTGTGCCCATCATTGCATTGACTAGATTGGCAGAAGCTGCCCATACAGAAGACTTTTCTGAACTCTTTTTTATTGGAGTAGAATCAATCGAGCCATAGCTGTATTTTTGACTTTCAACCGTTAAAATGGAATAAGTGCTGTCGCTACTTTGAGCGTAACTGAATATGCTATCTTCGCTTGTTGTTAAAAGGCTTAATGATGAAGAATAATCTAATGTTTCATCATATTGATAAGCATCTCTTATGTTCGCCATCATTAGAATAATAAAGAAGAGAGAGAGAGAGAGAGAAATCATAACAAAAAAGCCTTCGAATACATTAATCTCTTTACAAACAAACAATAAAGCACAGTTCCAACCAATTAGATTCTAAAGTACAGTCGCTTTGTTTTTTTTTGTCACCCCTTTTTTAGAAATGCATTTGCGCGGAAGCAGTGTAAGAGAAGCACAAATAAAGGCATTTTGCGTGATTACATTCAAGTTTAAGCGGTAACTTTATACAGCAATCTAGATCTAAGTTTGCTGCTACCCTATTCTAAGCGCATGGTCTGGACTTCATTACTTGTAATATGCTTCATGCTGACTGGCAGTTTATCAATTTTAATTTGTTTAAAGACAAAGCTTAAGGCCAGCCAATTAAATTCAAATGTTCTTTTTTTTTTTTTTTTATAGAGATTTTCTTCTTCCCCTTGCTCTTGTGACTATGGTGGTGACATCTCAACTGTTTAGAAATGCTATAGCAAAATCACTGTCAAGAACAGCACAAATAAACGAGAAAACTATCCTTACAGCTTTAGGAATCCCAAAAGCAGCGACACAACAACAATTTGGAATTCCAGTTCCAAGACTATTGACACACTGTCAAGAAACCAAACCGAATGCTGTTGATTACTGTCAAGATCTTGCGAAAAGGGTATAATCACAAGAAAAAAGAAATATTGTCGTTTACAATCACCTGACACTGTTATAGTTTGAACCGAACGAGTTGATAGAAAAGGCTACAGCCGCTGGCCCTTTTTTACACTTTGATGTTCGACCCTCTGTATATATCAAAAAAACCTTGGAGCAGGTGTATAATGAAAAGGAAAAATACGGACACCATACTCGGGAAAAGCGGGAAACGGTGCTTATTGACTATAGTTCACCAAACATTGCTAAGCCGTTCCACGCAGGACACCTTCGAAGTACAATCTTGGGTAACTTTATTAAACGTATTTACGACGCAAATGGATACAAAACAGTTGGGATCAATTATCTTGGAGACTGGGGAAAGCAATATGGCCTTCTAGCTGTGGGGTTTAATCTGTTTGGAGATGAACAACTTTTGAAACAGGACCCAATTCATCATTTGTATGAAGTGTATGTCAAAATTAACAAGTTAGCCAAAGAAGACCCATCAATCGATCACTTGGCAAATACTTATTTTAAACAGATGGAAGAAGGCGATGAAAATGCACTAGAGCAATGGCGCCGATTTAAGGAACTTAGTATTGAGTCATATACAGACATTTACAAACGACTAAATATCGAGTTTGATTGCTATTCAGGAGAATCACAAACAGAACCGTATATATCACAAGTATATTCATTATTAAAACAATATGGGCTACTAGAGACAACAGAAGACGGTGCTTCGATTGTAAACTTGGAACCTTATAAGCTAGGGAAGCCGATTGTACGACGAGCAGACGGTACAAGCCTATACATAACTCGTGATCTTGCTAACATTTTATTACGGCAACACATGTTTCATGACTTTGACAAGGCGATCTACGTGATAGGCACAGAGCAGGAACTTTATATGAAGCAGCTCTTCAAGATCAGTGAATTAATGAATAAGCATGATCCCAAGTGGCCCACAGATCTCAGACATGCCAACTTTGGACGTGTTCTAGGAATGTCGACGCGTAAAGGGACTGTCGTGTTTTTACAAGATATATTAGATACCGCAAAAGAGTGCATGTTGGAAAATATCAAAGCTGGAAATACAAGTGATGAATTGACGAAAGAAAACAAACTAGAACAGGTGGCCGATAAACTGGGAGCATCAGCAGTAATAATTCAAGACATGATAGCGAAAAGAGTAAAAAACTACGAATTTTCTTGGGATCGAATGACTGCCGCCAAGGGATATACAGGCGTTTATTTACAATATGCGTATGCTCGTATTTGTGGGTAAAGTTCTAACGAAAGGCAAACTAGATCAAAAATGCTGATTTTGCTTTGTTATTTTAGAATCGAGCGCAATTCAAATGTACCTATTCATTTAGATGCAAATCTCAGTTTATTGAAGGAAAAAGAAGCTTTTGAATTAGCATTGACTATATCACAATTTCCAGATATAGTACAATCAGCCTGTCAAGCTTTAGAGCCTTGTATTCTAGTTCAATATCTGTTTAAACTAGCGCATGTAACTGGTCAAGCCAATAACGTCCTTAGAGTGAAAGGGGAAGATCCAGAATTAGCAGAAGCAAGGATGCTTCTGTTTTGGGCGTCGAAAACCACTTTGGCTAACGGTTTAAATCTACTGAGCATTGATCCACTAAATCGTATATAGTTGATGAGATTGTAAACGTAAATAATAAAATCAATGGAGTTGGCACTTTCTATATTTTAACGGACTTCAGGTAAATATAATTTACTATATACATATACTTGTCTCCTTACGGTTTAATTATAAAAAAAAAAAGTAAAGTAAATCATTTATTTTCAAACATAATATATAGTTTACTATAAACTGAATTCGTATAATTATAGAAGGTTTTTGACAGTAGGAAGGTATTCTTCAAGTGTTTCGGCCTTTCTCCCAAGTATAATCTCAATACTGGGACTTAGTGGTGCTTCAGGTTGCCCATTTGCTGTATCAACCAAATCAATAGCAAGAATGTGAGGATAACCAGAATCAATGAGGGCTCTATATCTCTTATTTGCGTCCTGAACATATTTAATCTTGCGTCCTGTAACTCTGGACAAAATCTCAGCACGTTGATTACCTGAAAGTAATTGGCCGTTTAAATTGTAAACCTTATCACCATGTTTAGCTATATCGTCTTTGAAAATAGCAGCTGCAAAAGCGCCAATATCATTGGGAGAGATCCAGCCTTCCAGATGGTCGGGGGATACAGAGTCATAGAGAATATCACCTTGTAAGTTATTAGCACCTTGGAAGTGATTTGACATAAAGCGATTTGGGCGCAAAGCAATGAATGTACCACGGTTAGGAACATCAAGAATAGCCTGCTCTCCAGCTTTATGGAAGTCGCCAATGGGTGATAATCTCCAGCCAGAGTCAATACACATAGAAGAAATATCAACAATTTGCTTAACACCAGCTTCGTACGCGTACTTGGCTATTGTTCCCTTGGCCTGGACAAAATTACCAAAATCGGAGACAAGCATGAGTAAACGTGTATGACCCTTGACGCCTTCTTTAATGGAGGCAAGGTCACTAAATGTACCTTGGACAACTTGAACAAGATCACCTTTGTTAGGAAAAAGAGTATTCACTTTTTCTACATTCCGTGCAAACAAAGTAACAGGAATATTGGCGTCGAGAAGATCATTGACACATTTAGCACCCACTTTGCCAGTACCACCGGTAATAAAAATTTTTTCAGAGTTCATTTTGATATATATAGTTAGTTATTTCGAGGGAAAAAACAAAAGATCGTTGCTATTTATACAATGCTTTTCTAGTCATAGCATCTACCGTCTTTGAGGCACCGGTTCATGTTTTTCCGAGTATTCTTTTTTAAGAAGCAGCTTACGTGCACTTTTCACAAAAAGAATTAACGTTTTTGCATAGTTGATCAAGCATGTCTTGATTATTAATGCAAAGTATTTTACAGACCGCCACAACAAATTAACGCTGATCTTATTCAAAAATAAACAATAGATAAGTTCGAGAGTTTTCATTGAATTTGTGTCTCCCAAGAAAGCAATCCGCTTTGACAGTGTGCTGAATCGATGTTTGATTGGGTAAATTGGAAGGCTCAGTTTTCGTATACATTGCTGGAGGAAACATATAGTGAGAAGCAATACACATAATTTATGACATCTTTAGGAATGTTCGAACAGCAATATAACCCGTATTTTACGTGCATTGACACCTTATTTGCTTCAATTTTATTAAATCAACATATAGATTGCAAACCTTCAAGAAGAGAATAAGAAGCTTCTAGAAGATCCCTTCTCCCACTCTTCAATCAAAAGCTTCAGCTCATTAAAGTTTAACTTGGAGCTAAGACATATCTTCTTCAGATCAAGCTGGTTTAATTAAAAATACGCCATTGATTTTTTTTTTTTTTTTCTTCATAAAAAATGAATGAAGAAATATCAATAAATCCTGTATGTGAATTAAACCTTACATCAAAGAACAGCTTAATTGAATTATTGTTTTGTTTAGAACACAATTGCTCAAGTATTCAAATCGTCTTTTAAAAACGAGAATTCAAAAGGTATTTTTCTTAATTTACCCAGTTGTAATTTACTCATTCTTTTCATTAGCTAACAAAGAAGCATTGCTGTTGTCGTCAGAATTTCTAAGATTATTTACAGTTGGTACAATGTTTTTCGTCTCAATAAGCCTCGCAATGAACTCACTTTTTCCCAATAGAGGCTGTCCATAGAGCTTCAGAAGAACAAGAGAATATGAACAGAGTGAATAATAGTACAAACAAAACAATACAAACAGAACATTTGGAGAGAATATTACCGCAACTTTTATTAGACTTTTAATTATCTACTACCAATAAATGAAGAACGACTACTTCCACCGTTTGGATGGTACTCTCCACTACGACGGCTAGACACACGACGTAATGGTCCTTTATTAAAAGGAGGCGCCAAATCGCGATACATCATTGGCGGAGGAGGAGGAGGAGGGGGAGGCACACCCATCATATTCGGTGGAGGAGGGGGAGGTCCACTAAGGGACATTTGATGAATCATCATTTCAATATCTTCATCATCAGGTGTATCTGCTGTCATAATAGGTGACTTGACGAATTTTTCGGCTTTTTCGTGTTGACTAGGGCGACGTTGACCTTCAGGGTATGATGAAAATTCATTTCTCCAAGGACGGCCATACATCATAGGTGGAGGACCAGACATAAAAGGTGGTGGAGGTGGTGGAGGAGGATGCATGCCTGGATGTGGAGGAGGTGGTGGAGGTGGAGGAGGTGGTGGCCCGTACCGATGCCCACCTCTTTGATAGAAATCGTTCATGGCTGCTTCTGCTTGCTTATCATCAAGATCTGCATTGTTATTGCCTTCATCTTCTATATCATCTTCGTTATCGGAATAATCATGGCGTAAGTAAGGAGAGCCTTCATAAAAGTATCTCATATAAGGCAGGTGTCGTAGTTGTTCCTCTTGCTCAAACATGTGTCTACCTGTGTTCCCGCCTGGCATAGGCGGATGAGGAGGTGGAGGCATCATACCATATCTATCCATAAAGTCATATTGGTAAAAGGGTCGTCTTTCATCGAAGGGGAATGGTGGCGGTGGGAAATGACGCTTTTTGTCATGTTGTATCATTGGATCAGGTGAGTCAGATAAATACCGTTGTTCATTTGTTGCACAATTTTCTTCATCTTCGTTTTTTGGCTGCTGCTTTCTTTTATAGAATTTTCTACCTGTATGATAAGGTTTGATTTCGTTTAAAAAATCACCGGGAGATTGTCCTTGTCTTTTAAGATCTTCAAGATATTGAACTCGAGCAGCCAAGTGACGCAAACGGCGCTGATATTCGAGTTTTTCAAGCTGAAATTGATGGTAAATAGCCTCTAGTTCATACCGAAGCCCTTGAACCTCCTCAATAAGCTGATGAATGTCAATCATAGTAAAGTCCGTAAATCCCATAGGCTTAGGAGGGAGTTCATCAAATATGGGTGGTGACCGTGCCCGACCTTTTCTACGATAACGCTGATCATAGTATGATTTTTGATGCTGTGTTTGTTTTTTCGGGTCATTATTGTCGCTTGTACGTGGCTCATTATCAGTATGTAGTGAAAAACGCTTTGGCTCGGATGTCGAAGAGTTATTATCGCCGATTTTTCTACCTAAAGAAGGTGGTTGCTGTTCATCTAACCAGCTATTTTGTGGAGCAGATCTGGACAATGGAGGCATAATATCATTACCTGAATACTCTCCTGTCTTTTTGCCCTTAATGTCAATATTGCTTGTTTTCTTCTGTATTGACTGTGGTTGGGCGTTATTGTTGTCGTTCATAGTAAAAAGAAGAAAACAAAAAGAGAAAAAAAGAAGAAAATAATAGCAAAAAAAAAAAAAAATGCAATACCTATAATTGTCTATTTGTTTACATCTAACTTAACTTTTTTGTAGTAGCACTCGCACAAACAGCAACATTTGCCCTATTTAATTGACCATTTGGTCATTATTGCCATTACCAAAAGAGATGTAAAATAAATTCCGGACCGGATTAATTTTATCGGAACGGCGTGATGAACATCTTTCCTGGAAAGTGGAAGAAGTAACAAGACCAGGCAAACTATAGCAACCTTCTCTTTCAGCTCACTAAGCACCCATTATTAACAATGAAGTAACGTACATCAATCCATCAAGGATCAGACTGGATACATTGATGGATTCAACGATTCAACTTTGGAACCTTTTATACTGACATATTTCCTGTAGGCTTGAGATTTGTTCCTTCTCTGGTCAAAAGATCTACCCTGCTAAGGGTAAGACTTACGTTCGTGTCGACTCTAGGTAAATATAAATAGACAATTGTGCAATTGGGAGAGAGTGATTGTGTGGGCATTTGAAAATGCCAAACTTTGACAGAATGATGAGCTAACTCCTTTTTCTTAACTATAGAGTAAGTCCAAACCAGTTGATAGAAATGTGCATCGATTGATAACCTTTTTTTTCTTTTATTAGACTTTCCGTTTCATTAACGGTAAGGCTGCTTCTTACTTTCTTCAACGTTTGAACCCTCGTAAGATCAGATGGACTCAAATCTATCGTCGTTTGAACAAGAAGGGTATGACTGAAGAAGTTCAAAAGAAGCGTTCTCGTCGTACCGTCAAGCACGAACGTGCCGTCGTTGGTGCCTCTTGGGATGCTATCCGTGCCAAGCGTAACCAAAAGCCCGATGCCCGTGCTGCTGCTCGTCAAGCTGCTATCTCCAAGTCCAAGGAAGCCAAGAAGGCCGCTGCTGCTGCTAAGAAGGCTGCTAACCCCACTGTAAGTAATTTGTTTATGATATCAAACTATTTTGGTAAACTGATCTTTTTATTTTTTTAAAAAAAGGGTGCTCCTAAGATCTCCAAGCAACAAGCTAAGGGTTTCGCCCCCAAGGCCGCTGCTACCTCTCGCTAAATTGTTATAATAAACAAAAAAGCATTGTTGCTGTAATAAATACACATTTAATATGTATTTATCTTGTATGATTTTCTACGTGTTTACTTGTGTGTTTCTTATTTCCTCTTTTGTGTGTAAATAAATTTGAGAAAGATGTTGTTGGGATTCAAGTATGTGTATCCCAAATAATGAGTGGTTGCATTTCATTATAGCGAATGCTCCTAGTTTTCTTGATTTATGTATGGAAATCCAGGTTCTCCCGTTTATTTTATCCCACTCATATATACCTTGTTGTTTATTTTACCAATAACATGCTTTATGACGCAAGAATGTATTTGCCTGTTGATCTTTTTACTCTTTGTGTAGTTTTCACAAAAAAAAATATATATATATTAAAACTCAGCTTAAGTCCATCAAATTATCCTCTTCATCTTCATCATGGTCAACGGTGGTAGTAATATCATGAAGTTCATGGTAATATTTGAAGGAGATATTGATAGCACCATTCCAAACATAAATTAGCAATTTTCAGGTACTTCTAACAGCAAATTTATCAGCTTTTCTTTCAAAATTTGGAGAGTTTCTTCTAGATCAGGATTGTATGCAGTAGGGTTCTTTACTATTGCCCAAACCTTCTCTATCGGCTGCAATTCTGGATGGTAAGGAGGGTTGAATAGAATTCTATGACCATGATTGTTGACAATCTCATAGCATGCAAATTGTGGCTTAATATACATATCTTTGACTGCTTGTAAAAGTGTCTTTACTTTGGGTAATGTGCCCCTTTCGATATCAACTGGCAAAATTACACTGTTTCTGTGAAACCAAGCAAGTATGGTGGCCTTCTTATCTCCAGGAGTGGGGCACAGGGTTTATTCTACGTTTGTGGTAAGAAGCGCCATCCATATGAATGGTACAAGAACCATAAGACTGAACTGCCTGACATATTGTTTCAAACAAGCGTTCGAATTTATCAGCATTGAAGTAGCCATGGTAATCAGTGTGGCGACTTCCACCATCCTTGACAGGCCATAAGTGTACGCTGTCTTCAATGATTTTGGCACTACGGCCGTGGCCCTCTTTGAAGACAATGAAAGCGGCAAAAATTACAAGCATAGGTTTTCTACCGCTCTCATTCACAACTCCTTGGGTTGGACCCATGTTTTTCCTGTAGAGTGGTCTACGTGGCAATATGATTCGTCCAGGAAAACTTCAGGATAATTTGGGTTCATTTTCCCATTGATATTAGCCGAACGCTGCTTTACATAAGTACCTCTGTAAAGTACATTTGTTTGGGCATCGTGCAAGATGCTTCTTCTGATTCCCTTTTCGTATTTGAACCCAAGCGTATGCAGATCTCTCAAAGGTATAGATTATGGGACCTTAAGATGGAAAGATTCTTCCAGTGCTTTCATGGCTCGTCTTACAGTGTTTATTTGGCCGTTTTTGTTGTTATAAAGAATGATCTCTTCCACGGCAGAACTATACTCCGGGTCAAGAAGTTGTCTTGGTCGATTAACAGCTTTTTTTTTTTTTTTTTCGGAAACTTCCGATGAGTTGTTGAACTTGTGAATTGCAGTTTTTGCTGCGTGCCCAGAAATGCCACAGATGTTCTTTAGAAGGTCGCGTTTTCGCATTCCAGAGAATCGCTTTACTTTAAGAGAACCGTCGTCTATAAATTTATAAATGTGCTCCAAAATATCATAAGCATCATCCGACAAATGAACTTTTTTTATATTTTCAATGAAAATTTGCATTTTTGATTAAAATGTTAATGATACAACTAATTAATTAACAAGAATAAGATAAATGCAACTTGAGTGAATTGGTCCATGTAGCACTTTTGTCAAAGGAGTTATTGTGTTTTTTTAAAAATAATGAAAAGTTTCGGGTCAAAATGTGCACTTTGATGTCGTACAAGACCTCTCACCACAACTCTTTGAACTCTTTCCAGAAACCTCACATATCATCAATAGGCTATGCATACAATTGAGTGCATTGCGCAGTGCTGTTCCTTGGATCAAGATGATGGAACTGGTATCGTCAGTTGTTATGAAGACAACGGGACAAGATATGGAAACAATTGTTTATGGAAGCATTATTTACAAGACCATAACTTCCTTGGCAGGAATGAACACAACGTCAGACAATGAAGACACCTTTATACATAATTGCCTCTACACCTTGCTAGCATCGATCTTCTCATGCGACAAATATTTTATTCAAGAGTGGGCAAACAAGAGTCTCAAGTCAAGCTAAACATATCAGCCAGATTGGTGCGCGTCTGTCAAGTTCTGGAAGAACAAGTACAACATCATTGCTAGCGAAGCAAAACCGAATGCCAAGCAAAATAGAGGAACTATACTATATCTGATTATGTAAAACTCGGTAGAGAACTCAATTTAATGTTGGGAAAGTTGATTTACAGCGGGGTAAATGAACCAGAAGTATACGGATTGCTTGTAAAAGGAGGGGTTATAGAGATTTATATGATGGACATAAAGGTCGATGGAATTTATCGATTTGTCGAGATTGATACTGTGAACCTTGTAGAACTTCACTGAAATGGCTAACTTGATGCGTACCTTACAGTACCCATATTATACCGATTAAAGGAAAGAGGATTGTCAATAGCAAAAAGGCTGGAATTGGTGGAACTTCGAAAGTCAAAAGCCATTACCGTAAACCCCGCGTTACTAGTATCATGGCTCCGAGGATCAATGGATCCAAAGATGAAGGTCCTGAAGTAGTTCTCTACAATTTGATTATGCACATCCCCTACGCAAATTATTGCTAAAAAACTTTAAATATATACATGAAATCAAATGTGCACATAATACATATAAGCATTTAAAAACGAATAAAATATAGTGAAACCTTTAGTAGCAGTACTGTCGATCATTGAAGTCATTTTTAAGATAGAATTGTTGATGGAATATGTATGTATACACTGTAAAAAAAATACAAAAATATGCAGATTGAAAAACTGAGGTACGCAAATTGGAAAGAAAATAAGAATACGCATTGAATTTAAACCAAAAAAAATTATGACCCAAGTTCGGTTTATAGACAGCTTTATTAGATTGTTAGTTATATAATTCTATGATAATAATAATGGTTATTCATACTTGAGGGTTAAATTTAGTCTTTGTTGTTTTTCTTAGTAATGATTAGGTTTTTGGGGGAAGAGAGAGAAATGGTCTCGGCTACTGTCCTTGGTTTTGGTGCAATTTGGTTGGTTGGGTTTTTCAACAATACTGCACAATCTTTTTGCACAAGTGTGCCATCTTTTATAAAGGTTCTAAATTTAATCAAACTTCAAGCTTTAAATCTGAATAGCGGCATAACCCTTGAAGATCCTTAAGGTAGACTTGGTTAAATGCATTAACTATTCTGTATTTCTCTCTTTTGAGTTCTAGATATGTATGCTTTACAGGGTTTGATTTGCTGTCTTAATAGATAGAACCTTTCAAGAATTGATAATCTGCCGAATATGAATTAAAAAAGTCACGAATCATATTAAGTGAGTCATGAGAAAGAAATTCAGTAGGGATAGCTTCTATGTTTCTTGAAGAGATGGCATGCTTGAAACGGTTTATCTGTCCTATGACTGTTTTTATAGCTGCTGCGATATTTTGCTTGCTTTCTCCGTCCTTTTCCATTTTACTTTCTATCGACTTAATCCTATCCTTCTTCTTCAAGACCAAATTTAGAAACATTCGCAGCTTATTTCCAAAGTGGAGCTTAACCCCAATCAAATACGCGTTGTAAATTTTTGTCGTTTCGTAAGCGGCTATCTGATGGGCGTACTTCAAGTTGACTGGTTCGTATGAACAGCACTGTATATAC
>JNEK01001385.1:0-16081 GCA_000697295.1 Mucor indicus B7402 | reverse complement strand
AGACGTTAAAACGTCCTTCGACAAGCGTCCCCTCCTCCTCTACCCACAAGAAAATCCGCCCTATGCCTTCCGATGACGGTTCTCCTGAGGAAGGAAATATTGATAGGGTAAACCTTTGATGCAGGTAATTTCCATACCATTCATTGTTATTCGTTTGTTTAATTTCCATTTTATATTTTGTCCAAAATAGGTAAGACAATAGTTCAATAATTAACTCTGATTCGTCTAAAATCATTTTTATATATCTGAAAATAATTTATATATTTTCCAAAATAGGTAAGCTAAGTATCCAAAAATTAATTTCAATTCGTCCAGAAAAAATTTAACTTCGTCTGAATTTGAAGTAGAAATACTGTAGCCGTGACCTGTCTTTTTGTCGTGACTTTTAATAATTTACGCGGCGTTACAAAAGGAAGAATTTGCATGAAAAAAGCCACAAGAAATTAAATATAAATAGAGAGGTATTTCGTCCATTTCATTTCTGTTTTTTTTTAACGCAATGAAGTCTAAATGAAAGGGGTATGTCGTTGCTCTGGAAGTTTAGATCGGATTTGTCTGCTTTCTCTTTCGAGGGAAGGTTCCGCGCACTTGTTGTGTTGGCACGATACATATCCAATTTATTGGCTGTGTAGAGTGAGAGTCTACTGGGTTTCAACTTTCCGCCTTTTTTTAACGGGGGGCAAAGGGGAGTTGGGGCCTGTAGCCAATTCCAGTAGCTTGGTAGATATCCAGTTACTGAGATGCCCCGTGTCGGTGGTAACATCGGCCTTGCCCCCCCTATTTTTTAATTAACAGAAATGAAAAAAAAAAAAAAAAAAAAAAGAATAATATATTCGCACCCAAGTTCTATTTAAAACTGAACGGAACGCGTCCTCTTTCTTTCTTTTTAAATAGATGGCAGCTACTGCATTCAAGTGACTCAATTTGTATCTCTCCTTGCCTGAGCCGTACAATAATTTAGAGTATAGAGTAACTTTTTGAAATGCCTAACTCATTGTAAAAATGAAATGCAAAAGCTTATTGTTACGCATATTTCCTATATTTGCTGAGAAGTAAGGGTTGTCAATTGCCTGCCCATAAAGCTACTTTGTTTTGCACTGAAGTAGCAAGTAATTTTCAAGTTCTTTACAACAGATAACAGACCAAAAGCAAGTTATTTCCCGTTACTAAGCTTAATATATCCATCTTATCATCGTGACAACAAACACAACATGTCGTGAAATATGTAGTAACTTTTACAAAAACCTTTTTTGCATTTTTATCATATCTTCCTTACATTTGCTATTGTTTTTCTTTCTTTTTTAGCTGCTCTGAAAACATTCGCTTTGGGCTCTCTCTCTATAAAGGTAGTTAAGATTTAGAGAATAACCATCGCATGCTTTCATTTGATCCACTGTTTTTTGAATCATCGTCTCCACTGTTCAACAAAAGCTACTTCCTTCTTGAGTGTCGATGTATTAGCAACTAATGCTTTATTGTTTTATCGAACAACATACAGTGGTCTCCCGCTATTATTACGTCTCACTCGTCTCATTTTTTTCCTGAATACCTCTCGTCAAAGCATATTTACACTGTCAAAAATATGAAAAACTACTTACCCTATCCTGTATATGCCTCGCGCCTCAGTAATTTCACTATAAGTTTGTGAAATGCACTTGTGAAATCAGCGGAGACCAGCTGTATTGACACTAACAGCAACTTTGATCCAATGCTGCTTTACCAGTCAGAATTATCCAGGGCGTCACAAAACATATTATCTAGGTTTGTTTTGTCTTTTTCTTTGCATTTTATTCGTCAGATTCCTCACGTAATGAGTTTAACAAAAGATAACACTCTTCAAGTATATCCACGCATAAAGCTTGACCTACATTCGTTATTGGTTAGTACTATACCATCATCATAATACGCTTGTTATTACTCACCTTCTGGGATATGACCTCTATCATCATAGAATTTACCATCCTTGCGCAAGTTATCAATACTCATGATCTTCATTTGATACCTAAGCAATAGTAAGTTATATGTCTTTTTATACATTGTTCTACGTACGGATAAAGCTCTTCTGCGGAACAAGGAGCTCCCAACTTCTTGACAGTCAATAAACATTGGCGTACAGTTGTTAATTGATTATAGACAGGTGTCAATGCTTCAGAGACAGGTACACTCTCGCTTAAAAGTACAAAAATCATACGGTAGCACTTGTGAAGTAAAAACTCCAGGATGGTTTGTCCTTCGGGTGCTTCACCTTTCTCGTCCAAGAACTTGTTTATCAATGCAGGGTCTTCTTCTTCTTCATCATCCTCGTTATAATGGTCTCGCATTTTGACAATATCATGAAGTTGATGTTGATAAGTGAACAAATCTGTTTGTCTCAAAGTCCATTTATGTGTAAGTTCCAAACGCTCCAACTGGTTTTTGATTTCTAATAAACGATCGCGAATACTTTGAAGAGCGGGTGAAAAATCGTCACTACAGGCAATGATCAAATCGTGCGACCAAAAGAACAAAGACTCTAATAGGTTGACTAAAACACCTTGACCGGCAGGAATACTTACACCGTCACTTCCAAGAAATTTACCGTTGACACGTAAATCGTCAATTTCTCGAATCTTTTCTTGCAATGGTTTAATGTCGTTTGGTGTATATTTACGACAGCAGGTTGAAGCAAGATGTCTTCTGATACGTAACATTTTATCTCGGATAGGAATGCTAATATAAAATAAGATGGGTATATAGTTTTTCCTACGCCTCTTTTATTTTTTGTGTTACTTACAGTTCAGGATCGACTTCATGAATGGTATCAATCAGGTTATCATAAATACGATTACATTGCATATATTTGTAATTTAAGACTTGCATAACATGTTCGGGTAATGCGTTACTTTTATCGTCTACATGCAAAATCTTTTCAATTTCATCTAGTTTTGTCTTGTAGGGTTTTAAATATTCTTCTTCGTATACGCCAAACTCATCCAAGCGATCAAAAATATGCTATTTGTAAAATGTAAGAAAAGTGATAAACTATAGAGAAAGTATTTTACTTTGATAGCGACTACTTGAGAATACACAGCAGGACCTATAAAATGTTAGTTTTTTCTTTTCTCTATACCAGCTAACTGAACTTTACTTTCTCTCTTTTTACCCAAGGATAAAAAGCATAGGCTTAACATTTGTAATATTTCATCCAGTACGTCGTCTGTTCTGTTTAACTCTCGGGATTCATCTAAAAGTTTTCCACCTCGCAAGTCACTCAAGTTCTTCATCTCAGCTTCCGTTTCGTAACGAAGAGGCATGACGTCCTCCATTTTGAGATAACTAGAACGATTTCTTTTGATAGCTGAGAGTCTAGCTCTTATCCCTAATAATCTCTCCAGCACAGGTAATTCTAATAGTACGTAAGCACCTTTTATCGTATTACGAAACGTGTATATATATATATGTATATATAATCACCTTCATTAGGCACTCGATGTGGTATCATTTAATATGTATAAAGAAAGAAAGAAGAAGATGAAAAAAAAAAAAGTAGTTACTTTTTCCCGGGAAAAAAAAGTCAGTCCCTGCTTTTGGCTTAGTACTCACTTTATGCAATTTGTCAAATATTATTAACTGTTCCCGCTCTTTGTATTTAGATGTATTACAGTGCGCCTCATATAGTTGGAATTCTACCTTTATTATTACGCAAAAAGAAGTATATTGTTTACAAACAATATAAAGGGGAAGAGATAGTGCTAATGAGATATATTGAGAGTTTCGTGACTTTGTTTAATATGTACATTTTTCTTTTTTAGTTAAAAAACAGAGTTATATAATTTAGGATTCCAACAACCTTTCTTTAACTGAGTTTGCTTTACAACAGCAATTGTATCGTGACCTTTTTCGAATTTGATAATAGCTGTTAATGCAGGTTGGTCTTGACGTTGATGGAATGTGTTGTTACTGTTAACAATAGATAAAACTCTCTTGGCAAAATGTGCACGTTGAATCACATCCTGAGCTGGCAGACTGCGATGCTCAAGGCAACGAATCATCAAGTGTCGAGGTAATGCTGCATAAAATCGTGCCAAATCATTAAATCCACGCAAAGGTGGGGTACGTGAAGGCATATATCCGCATGCATTTACAGTACCAATCACTACGTTACCACTCACTTTGACAGTAGTTGAAAATGCTTCCAATTGAGTAGACAATCCTTTTACCATATAAGTGACAATATCCTCTTCCAAAGTTTCAACCCAACGACGAGGTTCCTCTTCTTCTAAGGGTTGATAGGGTTCCATCGCTTCAATGTACGTCATAGCTGTCTTTTGGTTCATGTTTTGATTCAAAGCAACTAAAAGTGCATCCAACAAGGGGTCCAATCCTAATTCCTCAGAGGCTTCAAGTAATTCAATAGCAATTTGAGGTTTCTCTGTAGCTAAAAACATAATGTCTTGAGGTGACAAAGGTCGGTTCAAATGGCCAATAATCGTGTGGAATGTCTCGGGAAGTACATAAAGATCCAACTCGAGCGTGTTACTTTGTTCTTCCCTAATACGTTGGAAGAGAACAGGTGATCGACAAAGAATGCTCGTATTCAACGCGTAGTGCTTTTGAAGAGCAGGAACATACACTGTAATATCAGGATAATAACCTATACTCGCTATGAGTCATTCTATTCACTAGGAACCCAAAACTTTTTTCTTTTTCTTACCAGGTGGCATAAAGGCCATGCTAGGGTGATAACCAGCCATTCCATAGTCAATATATTGTCCATTTTGCTCGGGATACATAGCTTGAGGAGGAGGAGGAGGATGAAAGAAGTTAGGAGGCTGAGGGTGAGGAATGATCATTGGAACAGGCATGGGTATAGGCATTTGCTGCTGATGAGGTTGCATGGGAGGTGGAGTCGAATGCGGTTGATATTCATTACCATTCATGTAGTTATTGGGCTTGTAATGTTCGTTATTATAAGTGATTGGTACAACTTGAACCATTTTGTTGTCAAATTAAAACAACTTGTATAAAATGATATTTCAGCTATAATTACAAAGAATCTTCTTTCCAATTAACAAAGAATTACAAAAGAAAAGAAAAAGTTGTATTTATGAACAAACGCGTTACAACAACTTCTTTTAAAAAGAAAAAGACTTTTTAACAAAAAAAAAAAAAAAAAAAAAGATATGTGTATTTTCCCTCTTTTTTTTGTTTTGAAAAATGATGAAAAAAGGATTTTTCCTTGTTAAAACTCCTACCGCAGTCGCTTTTTATTTTTTTGGAACAAAGTGGAAAATTTTAATTTTATGATTGTTTACGACGCCAATCATATGTCTTTGTTATTCAACAACAAGAATTATAGTCATACAGCTTCTCCATTATTGATTAAACATTTTTTTTGGTGGTGTGTATTTGTCTTTTTAATTGGTCAATGTCTCACTGCAATGCCAAAGCATAAATAGTGTCTTCTTCAACTAAAATAGTAGCCGTCTATTATAGAAAAGTTTCCATAGCTTCTTGTTGTGGCTTCATGTCTTTGTATCACAGCATGAAAATTCTTGCAAACAAAAAGCAGAATTTTTGTTGTTCAGCTTGAATAAAATTTCTTTTCTAATATGGATAACTCAGAGATTAAACTAACCGCTCCTCGTCGATATGCAGACTATGAATTACTAACAGAAATATTTGGTTTTGTGCCAACAGTTGTGTTAGACGATCTCTTCAATTTAACCAATGTCTTGTTTTACAAATTCATGGAAGGTACTGCTGACAAAATCATTGCTGCAAGGCCAGACAAGCTGAGAGAAATAAACATGGTAGTCTTCTTCCTCAACACACGCACACATAATTCTAACCCTTTACTTACAGGCTTTGGATAATTATGAAAGAATGACTGAATTTAAACTGGATAAACTATTCAACATTTTACAACAATATACGACGCAAAAAGCATGGGACATTCCAAAAGATCTAGACATTCAGCTCGATCAACACAAAGTAAGCACTCTATTTGCAAGGTCAAAGCACCCTAATGTGAACCATTTCTCTAGGATCTGAACTTTGCGCTTACTGAAGAAGAAGATCAAGAAATTGACGATCAATTACAAGAAATGCGCGAGAAGATTATTGCTGTAAAAGAATTTTTGAAAAATAAGTTATCAAAAATATTGAAAGTATTAAATTGCTAGCAAAAGAAATTACAAGCCATTTTAAACAAGACATATCAAGACATTGAACATCAAAATGCCGATATCGATAAGCAAATAAAAGAGTTGGCATTAATTCACGATATACCAAAGCAAGAAAATGGTAAACAAAAGGAGGGCTAGGGTATTCTATAGTTTTTCTCATTGTTTTTTTATTAGTGAATAATGTAAAAGAAACTTTGACTTTTGTAAAAAATCAAGTAGAATTATTAGAAAGGTCTGCAACCAGAAGCCTGGGCAAAGAAGACGCGACGATAAACATGAAACCAACAGAAAGAACAAAGTATTTACGTTCAAAGATTGCAGAAGAATTAGAAACTATTTTATAATTTCAAGATATGATCTTTATAACACCGTCTCTATCACTACTTATAATCATAGGATAAGGCACTTCTGTCAATAAAATATCTGTAATAGCATCTGTATGATTCCGCATTAGATATTGTTGCTGAACAACAGCATTGTTTGCTTGTGTTGAGGAACTAAACCCTATACGACTTGCCATACTTGTGTTTTGATTTCGACTTGAATGAGTGAATTCAAAATGAAACTTTATATTCTCATGCGTATTTGAGCTATATCATTAAGTTTAGTCCTTTTTACCCTTTTTTTTTTCTTTTGCAAACATACCTGTATCTCGGCTTAGGCTCATCTAGTTCTAACCCCAATACAACACAGGAATTATCCACTCTTGACGTATCCCAGAATCGAACCTTTCTATCCACACCTCCTGTAATCATGAAATGACAATTAATAGGTGACACAATGGCGCGAATCGAGTTCTCTATCAAATTCGATTCATTGTTTGTAAACGCATTCATCAGAATGTCTCTATCACTAGGCGCTTCCAGTGGTTTATACGCTTCCAACATAACGCCCATTGTCTTTTCATCACCGGTTTTCACTGCAAACACTTCCAAACACTGCAATGCCTCCAAGTCCCATATCGAAACTTCATTACGTCCTGCAGCAATTCTCACAAGCATCTTCTCATGGTTAGGGTCGCGTGGATCTACTGTCAATACAAGCGAGCTAATACGACTTTTGCTGGGGTGGAGCCATGACTTGAGGGGAATCTGGAATCGAAGATCGTATAACGTCAGTATACCACGCATTGTGCCTACTAATAACCACATGTTTTTAGGATCCGTCACCATCGATGTAATGACACCGTGGCTCTTGGCATTCTGTAACTTCCAAACCACTTCCATCGTTAGTAAATCCAAAGCATATATCTGGCTCTTTGTAGTAGCAAACATCAAGATCGACTTGGACCCAGCCATTGTATTAGATGCATTGCTTGTAAAGTGCTTCAAAATAATAGCGTATTCGTCCACTAATTGATACTCTCGTACAGTAATACATTTACCAAACTTTAATCCAGCACTTGAATTACGAATATCCACACTAGTTTGAGAAAAAAAAAATGAGTCTATGCTGTATGGTTTTATTTTTTTTTTTTTTATGTTTGTATACCGAAAGACATGAATGCTACCATTATCTGAAGCCGCTGCAATACTATAGGTTTGTTGGATGAATGTAATGCTTTTAATGCGTCCACCTTGGTACGAATACGTAGCTCGCGATCGGTTCGTAACGTTTCGTTCTAAGCGCGAACAATCCCAAATTCGAACAGAACCATCGTCAGAACAAGAGGCAAACAAAAGATGATCAAAGGAGATTGCTAGCTGATTGATGGAAGCTGTATGTTCCGTGAAATGGGCAATAAGAGTGCCCTCTGGCTTCCAGTTGTAGAGTGTGCCGGTAGGCGACATGCTATTCGTTAGTTTTTTAATACGTTTCATAGCAGACACATCTCCAGTAAACTCTATATTGCAAAGTTAGAAAGAGGAGCGGGGTTCCGCGATCTGGGTATTACCTGGTATATGAGGAGGAAAAGCCTCCATGGCAATCTTGTAGAGCAGTTTTTGCAAGTGGGCATATCCGACTAGGAATCATGTTAGATTGAAACAATTATCAATAAGGCTTATACATACTTGAGCTAACATCTTCCGCTGCTACTTGGTCACTGTCTGTGTTGGCAATTGATTTTGCATCAAAATCAGGATCTGTAAGCCGCACATTCTTACTTTTGATAACATCCATGGTTAAAATGATACTTTTTGGTCTTTCTAAGCTTCTTGGTAAGCTTGTTCCAAAACTATGCTCTGAGGGTGACGGCAATGGTGAATGGTGTGTTCGGTTCTTTATCTGAATGGGTATCGCACGCTCCGAGGAATGGTTATGATTCTCCTTTTCCATGACACTAGGAGATAATGCCAATACGTGGGGTTGACTCGCAACTCGATTCAGTTTGCAAAGGTCTTCTTTTGACGATGTATGGATTGGGTTCTTAAGAGGCGAAGGAACTTGTTGCTTACCCCTATATCAAATAAAATCAATACACAATTCTAAAAGAAAGAAAAAATGTTTGTACTTTTTATCTGCGTATTTGAGAGGTATGCTGTTCATTTGTTTTACTTTTAGAGATCGTAGTTTTTCTGACAAGTCCGGTAAAAACACTGTCATTGGCGTCACTCCTAAATTCTTTAAGAAAATCTCTCCCTTATTCGACGACGGATCATCTTGTGTCCTTGGTCGACTTAATTTGGTCCTAGATACTTTGAATATGTATTCTCTCATATATCGAAGCTTTTCTTCATCCTCAAGCGACATTCCCAAAGTTCTTAATCTTTCAAGAAATATTTCGTCTTCTTTAGAATTATCATGCTGTTCGTCCATGATAAAACTGTTCAGCATTGAAGTTTGTCTTGACACACGCGTTGTAGGACTATTGGAAGTCTTGAGAACGGGGTCTTTTGATGATTTGGTGTTGTGGTGTTTCCAGAAATTAGATTGAACAGTTGCTTTTGTGGCCCAAATAATCGTTTGTTCATATACCTGTCTTGATATAGGTGTCTCTGCATTTTCCAATAACGTTTGCTCGTTGATTTCTGCTATGTCCGATCTTAAAAAGGGTCGAATCATAGGATAGACAATGCACCAAAGGTCTGTTTTTGACAAGTGCTTGACTGTAGAAGAAATGAAACCAATGGCACCATCACGGATCCAGACATTCGGGTGACACATGAGTGGCCATATAATCCCTACTAGTTCCCAAAGTTTCATTTTTTTAAATAGCCCAAGATCCGCTAAACTTGTGAGTGAGTTCAACACTTTCTCAACTACAAATTCTTCCGCGTCTAAGATAGATTTGAATATGCTAAATCTATTCAATAACTTGTTATTTTTTTACCAGTCAATGCTTGGATCATGAGGGGTAATATATATTCCTCTAAACTTCTAGCACCAACAAATGTGCCAACACCCTTGATACTCTCAAAAAACGCGCTAGTAAAAGCCGTTAAATTAGCTCTTTTCTATGGATCCTTTCTTTGCTTTACCTTCGCAGCATCCAGTCTTTATCATTCAAATAAGTAATCATATGACTTAAAAGCACATCATTTGCTTTTTGCCTTCCAAAAAATACACAGAGGCAAGTGATATTTGTTAACAATGCTCTTTTTACAGAACTTTCAGGATCAATCAACAAAATCGTGGCTTGCTCCTGAATAACTGCTTGTAGATCATGGAGCGAAGAATCATAAACAGACTAACATACAGTCAAAAATGATATGGCTTCCTAGCATTTTTTTTTTTTTTACCTCAAAATCAAGGTCTTCTGATTCCACGTCTTGAAGAGGGTACATGCTGTCTGCTTTTAATAAATGTGTCATTTCTAAAAACTTGAGTGCTGTTTCTGCAAGCAGTGCAATGCAGCTTGCATAAGTGAGTCGAACAAGTACATCTGGATCTGTAGAAAATGGCTTTATACTGGGTATAATGTACTCTGGAAAAATTCTAGCATTGATAGGAGAAATAGATTCTACCATACACAGCTTGATAATTATGACTTTTTAATATGTTTATATATATAGCAAAAGGATTTATGTATAATACTTACCACCTGAGTTAATGTCTTGATAGCATTGGCTCTTACTAACGCAGCTTCGTCAGTTAATAAAACAATAATGTAAGGAACTAAACGGTCCAGCTTAACATCGTCGGGTAGTCGTTCACTAAGTGCTAATAAAATATCCAGGGCTTTCAGTTTTGAGCTTGGATAAAGTGTATTCCGTACAAAGGAACACATAAACGATAATAGTATTAAAGATCCTTCTTCTGTAATAATGAAAAAACTGTAAGCCTGATAAAATCCTCTATAGTAAAGCCTTACCGTCTGGTTTAGACAATGTAGCCGAAGAATCGGATATATTAGGATAGTTTGGTATATTTAACGTAGGCGGAAGTAGCACCTATGAGGAGTAGGTTAGATGTGTGTTTCCTAATGCGAATTGTTCATTGAAGATTACAGAGGCGGCAGTTCCTGTGTTGGTTAGACTGTTTTTGCGCTTTTCGACATCCACATCATCACAAGGAAAGGATATAAAATACATTATTTTCTCAAAGTCATAGAAAATTCTTTCAATCTTCTCGTCTGCATCTGTTAGCTTCTGACTGTTCACACTGGGGTAGGCAGAAGAAAGGGCAGACATAATAGTTGAGTCTGTCTTGTGCTGTGTGTGGTTGGCCTTTTCATTTAACGAACACATGTATTGATACAAGAATGAATAGAAATAATGAGGAAAAGCTTTTCCATGCCATTCCGTCAAGTATTCCTCTGCTGACAATCGTTTGCTTGGATCGATTTGGATCATATGTTTTACCATTTCCTATCGTCGCAATATTGAGTACAACCTTTACCTTGATGTTTTTTTAGAATAATTTACTCTTATGTTTTTATCCTCAATCTGTTCCAACAAGGTTTCCGGGTTAAACTCCCCACTTCTATATTTGAATAACTGTGATAAAGTAAATAAAGGTGTCCCTTCCAAGAACAGCTCTGCAATAACGCAGCTAGCATTTTCGAGTTAATAGCGATGCCTACATAATTGCAAATGTATTACCCAACAGAGAATATGTCCATTTGAGGCGTCAATTCACTCTTATGCTGGTTCTCTGCCAAAGTTTTCTAATAAAATCATGTCAATACTTTCTCCCTGTTTTCATCTTTCTTTTCCTTTTACCATTTTTTGATCTATTTCTGTACCAGACTTATAGAATCGTTCAGGGGCAATATAACAAACTCTTCTGTAAGATGTATCGAAAAAGAATGAGAAATCTGCTGGATTGTTCTATAAAATCTATTTAGCTGCTTTTTTTTTTTTTTTTCGGTAATCGATGCTTCCATCTAAAACTCACTTCTGGTAAATAAGTAGGCTTATAAAACGCATAGTCAACTAAATAAGCCCAATTCCAAGAAGTCACCAAAACATTCTCGGTTTTTATATCTCCATGAAACACACCTCTTGCATGAGAGTCTGCAACTGCTCTCAACAACTGATAGGCAATCCATTTTTTCTCGATCACTGTAAGGAAAGGTCGAGTACTATAAAAAAAAAAAACAAGCCTCGTCTCAAGTTCTTCTTTTCATAGCAGATGTCTTTTACCTGATTCGATCGTATAAACTGCTATACAAATATTGTCGAACAAGGTAAGCGGCTCGATCGGTTTCAACAACTCGTTGAAAATAAAACGCATTAGGTATATCTTGTATTGCCTTTTTCTCCTCTACAATGAATATGCTTTGTCAACTTTTCCATTAAAAGAAAAAAGGGTATTCAAAGATACCTTTAAGTTTCTTGACTTGTTTCGATAGATTCAATCCAGATTCAGGTTTGATGAAAAGCTTAATTACCACATATCCATCTTTATGTCTTCCACGTAATGTTTTCATAAATCGTGCCGTACCCATACTATATGTATATATTATGCATAAATTTCAAAAAAGTAGGTAGTTTCATGCCATGATTAATGACTTGCCTTTTCTCATAATAAACATCTCCTAATTCACTTACATAATTACCAATAGCTGCTATATCGGTAAATATAGAAATGTTGTTCCCCATTATTAAATAGAAATGAGTTGTGTAAAGAAAGAAGAGGGAAAAGAAAAGAACAACTTCAAGCTTTGTTGCTTATTTTTATTGAATTACAGCTTCAACAGGTTGGCCTACGTGACTTTTTTGGAAATCATGTGCAGTGCTGTTATACTGATTGCCTCAGCTTGGCTCTTAAAGCTGTCAGTCATAGTATAAGCGTTATTATAGAACACGGATAAACAGAAAAAATAAATGCGGTACTATGAAGAGGATTAGTCATTCGATGGTGCTTCTACACACCTCCTTCGCTCCTAGATTGTGCCAGAATAACATAATACGATAATTTATAGTTGCAATAAATTGCTTCCGCGTTTATGGGTATCGCTGAACATGCATTTCAAAGAGTTAAAATGCCTGTAAAGTTGTCTCTTAAGGTGACTAGCATGCATAAGGTTTTTTGCAAGCACTATAGATATGAGCGAAGATTCATGAGTTGGTTTACATGAAAAATTGCTTTTCTGATTTATTCAACTTCAGTGCCAATAAAAAATAAAGAGCTTTTACAAGTGGATAACTCCTCCCTGGCTCCATAGACTTTATTTTTCTTACATATTTATAATAATGCCATCTTCCTGTAAGGAGATTAGACAAGAACTTATTGAATGCATGCTTAAATCAGACTGTGTATTAAAAAAGCGTAACACAGTAAAAGAATGCTTCAAAGAAGAACATAAGGCCGATGTGCCAAGCGAATGTCAAAGTATTAGAAAGAGTTTTGCTGAATGCAAACGTGGCATGGTGAGACTAGAAAAATGAATTGCCGAAAATGATTTACTAAATGCTTTTTTGCTAGATTGATCCTCGTATGCGATTCCGTGGAAATAAAACTCAATAACACAACTGCATAAACAATACCTCTGTATAAACAACGTCTTTTTCTTTATTTTGTTTAAAATAAACTTAATCTTCACCAACAGGCACTTCCTCTTCTAAATAACGTACTAACTTTATACGCATTTCTGTTGAATCATCTCCACGAAGTTGATCGCTCACAAACTGTGCTTCTACTTGCATTTGCACCTAATAAAACAGTATAAATAAATTTGAAAATAGAAACACTTTTCAAAGATGTTTACCATTTCAAGTGCACCACGCAAAACGCCACAATAAACGTTCGAGTACCATAATCCTCCTTCTAAAGCGTCATCCGGTAATTCAACAAAATCAGTCAATGGATTTTCATCAAAAATTAGAGAGAATTCTTTGTTGTCGCTTGACCAATTGGTAACCGTAGGTGTAATATTAAGGAACATTTTGAAACCCACCTAATAAATACTCATTAAACTCAAATTACAACGCTTGTTCCAGTTTTTCTTTCCGTCCTTACCTTTGAGACAGCTTCAGCTGTGTCTCTGAATTCCGAGCAACGACCGATGCCAGATCTGGCCAAGAAATCTTCAATCATACGCTGACCAATGTTGTAGCCCCTAATGAACGATAAAGTTTGAGCTTTTTTTTTTTTTTTTTTTCATCTATGCTTTTCGTTTACATTTTCTCGAGCTGTTTATTGACTTCCCCGTAATCTTCAAAATCTTTTACAAGTTGAACAACCATAGAGCCATATGTTAATGTAAATAACTCTGCATTCTATAAAGGTGGATTAGAATTGAGAATAGGAGCAGGACGTGCATTAGTGTTAAATAAGAGCATTTACAATCTTGTCAACTTTAGACTTCCAAACTTCTTCACCTAGAGCTTTGTACTGTTTCACTGTTGGATTTGAAGACATTTGTTATTTTTTTATTATCAAAGAGAAAGGTGATTAAAAAAGAAAAAGAATAGAAAATTAAAGTTTTGTACACGCTCCAAAAATATCAAAGGTAGCTACACATATATATGTAGAGGGTTTAGTTATCACAAGAGGAGAAAAGTATGCAAAATTGACAAAGTACTAGAGAGCTCTTTTCTCGCAGTGTGCTGATGCTTGACCCTGCAAGCAATGTTATAGATCGTTTCAGTCAACTCATAATAATTAAAACGCTATGTTAAACAGTGGATAATACGAGAGCCATTTAGTATTCGTATCGACATTTTGGTTTTCTGATTTATGCACTCAAGAGCTGTCGCTTATGTGACCAATATGCATTTACGTTGGGATAATTATACAGATTAGCTACTCTAAGGGAAAAAACAATATATAGAATGGAAATACAAAATTTTTCTTTTATTATATAGTTTATATACAAAGAGATCATAAAGATTATAACACCTTTCCCTAGAGACAAGATACAACATCCTGACGTTTCCATAGTTCAGCTATACTATCAAGATTATTATGCTTGTATTTATAGATATCTAAATACTTGCCTAATTCCTTGGCGGTTCTTCCGTGTTTATCCTTGATTTGAGTATCAACATGAACAGTTTCAACAAGGTATTTGACAATATTGAGGTGTCCTTCTTTTGCGGCATGCATTAAAGGTGTCCAATAATCCCATGTATCCTGTTTATTCCAATCCAAACCCTTGATTTGAATCAGTGCCTCTAATATGTTTAAATTCCCCATCATGGCAGCATGATGAAGCATGCTTCGACCCAGAGAATCAGAATCACCTGCATCGGCACCTTGTTCTAGTAAATATTTTACAAGTTCCAAGTTTTGTGAAGCTGCTGCATCCAACAAGATGTTACAACCAGAATTGTCTCTGTGAAGCAATAAAGAATCCAAGGGAACAACAGCATGCGATAATAAATATTTTGTGAGTTCGAAGGCTTTTTCTTTTGAATCACTTAATGCGGCTGCAGCTTGTGTTGGGTATCTACCAGAATTTGTGGCTTCTGTGATGACTTGTGGAAATTGATCTGTTAACGATTTTGCTACTTCCATATGCCCTGATTACAGGCTTTCAGCAAAAAAAAAAAAAAAAAATACTCAAGAGAGTTAGGTTAAATGAATACTACCTTCTTGTACTGCTAAATACAACGGTGTTCTTCCGTCTTTAGTTTTTCTATCCAACATAGCACCTGCGTTAACAAGTATTCTAACGATGTCGAGATTTCCTTTCATAGCTTTTTCAAGGTTTTACAATGAGAATTATGCATTTGTAAGTTTTTTATATTTTTTTTTTACCTGCGATCATAACAGGAGTCCAGTCTCCTCTCTTCATAGCATTGACATCCACTTGACAAGTATTAACCAAATACTCCACACATTCAAAAGAATCAATGACTTCATGTATGGGTTGTCGACCATGCTCGTTCACAGCCTCGAGATCAGCTCCATATTTTTTCAATACCGACATGACAGGTATGTTATACGCTCGAGCAGCAAAATGGATCAACGAATCACCATGCTCATCTTTTTCATTGATTAACTCGGCATTGCCTGACTCTGACAATATACTTTCGATTTTATCCTTGTCTTCAATGTGTTTGATAGCTTGATGCAAAAATTTACCCATATTTTCTTAAAAAAAAAGAGAGGCATTAAACGTCGCCCCAAGACTTGCCTTTTTGGGAAACCGTCGCCCCGACGTTCTCTCGTAAAAATAAAAAATTTTCAGCGGATATTTTGCACTTTCAAAAATGAGCTTTTGATGAAAATCCGTCGCCCCTAAATATTTTCAAAATGAGCGTTTTTGAATAGCATCTGAACCTAAAAAAAAAAACGGCCAAAATTTAGCTTTTGACCTGACCAAAAAATCGAAATCGTTAAAAAAACAACAGATTGTCAATTGAAATTTTTCTAAGTCATTTCAGCACATCAGATTTACTCAAATGAGAGTTTCCAAAAAGTTCGATCTCCCGTAAAGTTCATTTTTTGTCATCTGAAATCTCGCCATGTCATTTTGAATGTAAAGTTATTTGCAAAAGTTCGAATACATCGCACCTTAAGTTGCCTTTTTCGGAACATTGCTCCTAAGTGAGATTGTGTTTCGTATCGTTTTCAGAAGAAGC
>JNEK01001384.1:0-65282 GCA_000697295.1 Mucor indicus B7402 | reverse complement strand
AACAAAGTTATATCTTGAAACAGTCGATATCGCAACGAGCTTCGAAAGCTTTTTTTTTTTTTTTTTTTTTTTTTTTTTTTTGCTTTAATAAAATCGATCGATGTACACATTTGAGGTAATAGAAGAGTTTATTTCAAAAGGAAAAAGACCTTTTTTAACGCTAAAAAAAAAATATCGGGGATTTTATTTTCATGCAGTTTTGTACATCGAGAAAAAAAAAAAAAATTTTTTTTTTTTTTTACTTCAGGCACCATGAAAAGAAAAGCTTAAATTGAAGAAGCTAAATTTACCAATAAAATAAACTGTAAGATGACATTTTTACCATATTTGCCATTAAAAGCGAACTAAAGCACGAAAAAAATAAGCTTTGTAACACTGAATATAATATAAAAAAATGTCTTGATTTTACAAGTATTATAACTTTAACAAAGAACATAAACAAATAAAAACGCTTCTTTCTGTTCTGTTTTAAAAATCGCGTATATAATTAAGAAGAAAAAAGTCTTATACTTAACTATTTTATAAGGTTAAAACGCAGATAAAAATTTCTCGAGGAGAGAGGGGCGCATAAAATTGGCCCTGATTTGGGTTAATGCTAAAAAGGATAAACTAAAGCCACTCACCGGATCACTATCAAAAAAAGGAAAAAAAGCTTCTAACGAAAAGGTATAAATACAACACATTTCACGCTTTCTTCTTTTTTTTTTTTTCATTATCCTATATTTTAAAGATGTCTCACGAAGAAGCCTATAACAGAATTGTCAACACTGAAGAAGTTACTGAAGAACACAAGGCCGAATGGACCCACGAACTCCTCAGTTCTGCTGCTGCCTTCGCTGCCATGAGAGCTTATGACAAGAAGAAGGAAGAACAAACTGGTGAAGAAGACCCTCACCACTTGGCCAAGGAACTCCTTGCTGGTTTGGCTGCTGGTGCCGTCGATAACCTCGTTGAAACCAAGGGTATGGACTGGTTAGATCGTCACAAGGCTAAGAAGCAAGCTGAAGAAGAAGCCAAGAAGTTGTACCAAGAACGTACTGGTTACTCTTTCGATGATTAAATTTAAATGATAACCCCTCCCCCTTCACCTTTATCAAGAAAAAAAAAATACCTTATAACTTGTAATCCAAGGTTTTTTATAAATAAATAAAAAATACTTTTTTCTATTGTAAAAAAAAAAAAAACTCGGTCTCTCTTTGTTATGAACGCGTCTTTATTTCCCTCCCCCTTGTCTCGGAGGGGAAAAAAAAAAAAGTACAAAAGATAAGTCTCTTGTTCAACCACGAACATGCTCTAAAGTAAGTATACAGATATATATATATATATAGGATGGGTAAAAGTACATCGCGAATGTTTGAAAAGTCCGACTGCTTTATTGCCTATTTGCGTGAAGCTAAAAAGGAGGCAAACGTTTGAAAGTTGATGTTACGATAGGTTATTTCCTCCCCAAGGCCTCTAATCATTCGCTTTGCCTCACATACATTCAAGTTGTTGCTATCTGAACCAACCTAAGGTAAGTAGTGTGTGGTAATAGGCTAGACTCGCGTTAACTTGGTGCTAAAACTTGTTTCACCCGTTCTACTTAATCAGCTTCACCCGGGTGCGGGTTTAGTATTTAGATTCTTATTTGATAATGGACAAAGGGTAAGTGTCATTGATGTTTGTAGATAAGAGATCAATCTATTCATGGCTCTCTTTAGGAAAGCACTTATTCAATGGACCAACAGAAACAGTTTTGACGTTGTTTGCCTTCCTCAGACTAATAACTTACCGTCGATTATTGTGGACGTTGACTTTTACGTTTAGCATCATGTGGTGTTTCCGCTACTACTCATCAATATCACACACCACCTAATTACAAATTGGGAGTGGAAGCACTGCAACAAAAAAAAAAAAAAAGTGCGCGGGTACTACTCTAAGGTAACAACCTTATTGCTTACTTAAACAGATCTACGTCAGCTAATACGATAGGCTCTTTATTTCTTTCTGGAAGGATCTATTCTAATAACGACGCGTTCCCACAAGCTTTTTTTTTTTTTTTTTTTTTTTTTTACGAGCTTGAGGTTTGTTTATTACTTACTCAAAGCAATTTTTTATGTAGAAGCTCTCGTTTATATTTACACTCAGGGAAATTTATAATAATCACGGTCTATTAACTTTATATGTAAACAAATTCGCAGTTAATGTAATACAAGAATATATATATACGCTTCATTTCAATAATACTCTGTATCCCTTTTTCACCTTTGCTTGACCTTTTTGGCTATGAATGAAAAGTGGCTTTCGTTAAATCAAGGTAAGTGTATGTGTTGAAGGTAAGTAAAAATGAGACGGGGAAAAATCCAATGTATAAGAAACTCAATCACGGAAAACGGAACAGGCTGGTATTTAATGTCTTGGAAGGTTATTAAAAATAGAACCAAGCTTTTAAAATCAACGTGAAAAGATTTGCAGGCGAACACTATTACGAAAAAAAAAAAAAAAAGATTAGGGTAGAAGTCAATAACTAACTTAATAAAAGCAAGGTTTGTTCTTTTTTTTTTTTTTTCGATCCAATATTACAGTGGAATGCATAAACTTTTGGGAAAACACCTAAAATAGACGTGATTTTAAAGGAATTAGCGAGATACAATTACGTGTAGATGTTATGTAGTATTACCAAGAGCCACAGTGAAGAGATTCAGAAAAATATGAGTTTATTTATTTGGCGAATACTATACGCGCATAAAGAAAACCAATATCGTAACTCAAGACGTAGGTTGTTCTACAATGAAATAATAGAGGAAATGCTTGGAAAGTTATAACAGTAGAAGTGTTAGACAGATGACAGTTTTGCGTTTTAGTTACATAGTTCTTTGCCTTTATATCGAACGTTACTTATTATGTATTGATCTTTTCTCAAGAAAACGCAATAAAATATTGTCAAAAACAACCATGGACGAACAAAGCTTATAATCTAATGGAATCTATTAAAAGCGAAAATGAATTGAGTAATTCCTTATTAGGATATGAATCCTGTATGTTTGAGTTAACATATTGTCAATTCTGTTACTTTCAATAAATATCTGATTTTGTTAAGTAGTCCTGATTCCATTTTTTCGTTTATCAACTGCTCAAAATGAGAAGATAGTCGATGTTGAAGATTTAAGGTGCCCTTGGTGAAAATTGCATAGCCGTATAGCTTTTCCTCTTCATCAACAAGTGGGAATAAATTGAGCTGTATCTAAGACTATATATACGATAACTTGGTTGCATAAATGTGAGTTCCTCGTGACACATTCAGCATCAAAGCAAACAAGCTTGACTTTAAAGTCACGATATTCCAGGTATACTCACAAACTAGCCATGGAATTTGGAATAGTAAAGTTGCTATATTAATGAGCATCCCTTTTGTTTATACATTTATCTACTATTTGAATCAGGTGCTGTAGGAGTCACGCTCTGCATCCTTTTTTTTTTCTCCAAAGGAGCTGAAACACTGTAAACAAATAAACAGTATATTAGCTCTCATCCTCTCATCTTTCTCTTTCCTCTTTTAAAAATCATTCAAAATGAAAAAGGGATACATGTCCGTTTCTCCAACAGAGAAAGGATACGAGGAACTGGATGAAAAAAAGCCTTACTATTCTTTCTATTCTGATACGACAGACACGCCTCCTAAACAAAAAGCAAAAATGACTAAAAAGATCTGGATGAAAAAAACAAGAGGAGTTCGAGTCTTATTTACACTTGTATTCTTTACTATATCCATGTTTTTCATTCATCGTTTCATACGCAACTATTCTCAACTAGGTATAAAAAAAAAAAAAAACTTCATCTAAACAAACTCTTTTTGTTATATAAACACATTCATTATTGTAGCCATTCCTTTCCAAACAGCTTTTGATCTTGTTCGGAATATACCTTCAAGTGACCATCTCCGTTCTCATTTCATGGAATATGCCTCCTCTGTTCATCCAGCAGGTTCAGAACAAGACTACAAGTTAGCGACATGGACAAGAGATCAATGGATCCAATTTGGCGTGACAGATACACGTATCGAGACCTATTATCCTCTCTTAAACCACCCTAAAACCAGACGCTTGGCTATTGTTCAAGGCAAACCCGAGTTATTATTTGAAGCCTCCTTGGAAGAAAAAAACCAAACAACGTTTCATGCTTATTCCGCAAGTGGTAATGTCACGGGCCCTCTCGTCTATGTCAATTATGGTGAGATCTCCGATTTCAACTACTTACAATCGAACGGTATTGTTTTCAAAGGCACTATCGCCTTAATAAAACACGGTCTCATTCCAAGAGGTTTAAAAATCAAACTAGCTCAAGATTATGGATGCATTGGTGTCATTTTATTCACAGATTTGTCCTCCTCCTGTGACAATCACTGGTATATATATATATATAAACGAATTGATGTATTTACTAAAAACAAACTTTGATAGGCACTCTAAACTCGTTGAGCGTGGTTCTGTTCAATTTGTATCGTTTGGTGTAGGTGATCCAAGCACACCTGGATATGCAGCAAAATCGATGAATGAAACACGCGCTCCTTTTGAAGCATCTTCGTTTATCCCTCGCATCCCCTCATTGCCCATTTCTTGGGAAGACGCCATGCCTCTTTTGAAAGCCACAGAAGGATTGGGTTTGTCTTCAGAAGGTGCTTGCAAGACTTATTTCAGTGGACCCAGTGAAGCCCTTGTTCAACTCGTCAACATCAATGAATACAAACCAGCACCTATTTGGAACGTCATTGGCACTATTCCAGGAAGTGAAGAGCCTAATCGCACGGTGATTCTGGGTAACCATCGAGATGCCTGGGGATACGGTGCAGTAGATCCTTCTTCTGGATCGGCCGTCATGGTAAATATAAAAACCTTCATTTCGAGGACACTTACTCATTGCTAAATAGATGGAGTTGGTAAGAACATTGGGTGTTTTGTTAGAACGAGGATGGAGACCTAAACGTACAATTATCGTTGCTTCTTGGGACGCTGAAGAGTACGGCACAGTGGGTTCAGTGGAGTGGATTGAAGACCATGCATCGTGGCTCAAGGAACAAGCGGTTGCCTATATTAATGTCGACTATGCTGTTTCAGGCAAGCATTTCACAGCACAAGCTTCACCTTTATTAAGACGTCTCTTGTATGAGGTGACGGATCAAGTGATTGACCCTGAATCCAGTGTCAGTGTATTGAGTCGTTGGCGTGTTGAAAGAGGAGGACCGGACATGGACATACCATTAACAGAGACGCTGAGTGTAGATTCAGACCATGTAGGCTTTTTCCATCATTTGGGTGTTTCTAGTATTTCTATGGGCTTCCGAGGTCCTCATTATGATGTCCATCATAGTGAATTTGACTCGATTGAGTGGATGCAGGGGCAGGATCCTTTATTTGAATACCATCAGACATTGACCAAGATATGGGGTATGCTCGTACTTCGATTATCATCTGATTCTATCTTGCCGTTCCACCCTCAAGATTACACGAAGGAAATTGTCAAATATATTCAGCGTGTAGGATCACAGCAAGGATGTTTAACGTTTCCTTATATTTCGTCTGCTCTTCATTCGTTGGCTGCAACAAGTATTCAGTTTGAAAGAACGATGCGACAACGCCATCGACAGTTGCGTATCAGAAAACATGTCACGAACAAATTGATAAAGCAAGTCGATGAAATGAATGCACGTTTGGCTCGGTTTGAGTCTTCCTTTTTGGATGAACAAGGACTGGATAGAGCACGACCTTGGTTCAAGCATATGGTGTATGGTCCACAGTTGGAAACAGGTCTGACAGTACCATTCCCAAGTCTATTGGAGGCAGTTGAGAAAGACGATATTGTTCATATTCAATGGGTAGAAGAACGTATTGGTAATGTTTTAATTCAAGCTGACAGGACGCTAAAAGGCCAATTTAATAAGCCTGATTCCAAACATGATAATGACGAAGAGGATGATGATTTTTATCAACAAGATGATTAACTGAAAATAGATATATCTATATATCGTAAAAAATAAAGTTACAGTTTACAACTACGAATAAGTGTCCCATCCAATCATATTCATTGTACATCAAATTGTGTGATCTAAGCTCCTTCCATTTTTTAATGGTTCGAAGATGTACCAATTGTACTTACTTCATTGGCCAATCAATGTATACATAGGTTTTTGCCCGGATATTCCGAGTTGATTATTTACTATTCGTACGAAGTGACACTATTCTACGTGTTTTAGTTGTATGCATTGACACGTGTGCTATTTCTATAGCCTATCTCTTCTATTTAGTTATAACCCTGCTTTTTGATGAACACTTCCCTATCCAAACTGTGATGATGATTACATAAACTCCGTCATTTTTTTTTTTGTTTTTTTTGGGTGCATTTATGAAGCCAAAAAATGTCAGAACAACAGAATGAAAGGGGGAGAGAGATAAAATGTTACATTCAACAAATTATTTTCTACATTTTTTTTTTTTTTTTTCACACTATTTTTGTCAATGTTACAAGAATACCCAACTCAAATTCAACCACGCCCATCTTCAACAAGAGAGAGTAAAGATGCTTTAGAATTAGAAGAAACTTCTGATAAAATAGAAGCAGAAGCAAGTCGTATTCTTATTGACTTGGCTACTCAAGATACAAATGAAGCATTGAATGAAACAACAAAAAAATATAATAAAAGAGGCAGTATTGTATATAAAGGTAAGAGATAAATAAGACTTTAAAGGTAGTTTATTCATATGCAAAAAAAAAAAAAAAAAAAAAAAAAAAAAAAATAGGAGGAAGAAAAGCTTCATTACCAATAAAGACAGATGCTAATTATCATTTGTTTGAGGAATGTAGTCAACCACCAGACCCTATTATGCTATTGGCAGCAGCAGCAGCAGTGATTGATGATGAGGGTAAATACAAAGGCAGATACTATGAAAGAAGAGAAATAAAACTACATGCAAGACCAGGTATTTCCCTATTTTTTTGTTTTTGTTTTTCTTCCAGTTTACCTATGTATACATAGCTTCTTTAAAGAGAAAATCTTTTACTTTTGGTTCTAATGAACATGAAGAAAGTCTATCTCGTCGTCAAAGTGAAAGACGTCACCCTTATCAAAGAAATTCTATTTCAACACAAAGAGCTTCATGGTATAAAGAAGAAGAAGAAGAAGGGGTAAAAAATAATATAAAAGAAATCTTATTTTAGTTGTTAAATCCTATGTAGAATGAATCACAAACAACAACAACAGCAGAAGGAAATCATACATTTTCATGGCAATATTTATCTATGGTAAACAAAACTTGAAAATATATAGTAAAATAATAATAACGTATTGATTAACTAGAAACAAAATCCACGTATTAAAAGAAATGCTATGCATGCATATATTACATACATGATATATACTGACAAAGCGCATCAAGAACAACAACAAAGAATGGCAAGTAGACCAAGTATAAAACTATGCATAAGACTAACATTATGTAGAAGGTTGACAGCACGAATAGTAAAGTCGATTGGTATAAACAACAATCTTATCGTTTACCTCCTTCACCTAAACAAAGACATGAAAATAATGAATCCATTATTGGTAGACCTTTAACTGATTTCTTATTTGAAAGAAATCCTATTTTACCTCCTCCCTTACCTTCTTCTTCAACAGCAGCAAATAACACTGCTTCTTCAAGATTACATAATAATTATTTTACTAGTAATGGCTCTAGTAGTAGCATACCCGAGCAATAAACAGAAAAATGACGATGGGATTTTTTTTTTTTTTTTTTTTATGTAACATTTCGTTTTCTTAGTGTTTGCGCTCAAACACACAATAAAGTAGTAGTATAACAAAATTTCCTTTTTATTTTTTTTCCTCTTTTCTCTTATAGATTTCAGTTCAAGATGAGTTCGTCTTCAACTTTACTTTCAGGTTCTTCTGGAGCCACAAGACTTGTCTCACCACAACATAAGCATCATCATACAACAACAACAACAGTCATCAAAAAGGTAAAAAAAAAAATAAAACAACCACTTGTTTTATATATAACATATCTTTATTTCAGGCACCATGGCGTGTACCTGGCAGTAATTTCGAACCACCAGATATCATTAAAGAGGCTTGGGAAAAAAAGAAACTTCAATTGGCTATAAAACAACAACAAGAAGAAAAGAAAACGAATAATAATAACTTACAATCACTGATTAAACCACTCAAAGTATAAGAAATTATCCCCCCCCCCCTCTTTTTATTTACATGCAAGCTTAATTTTTTGTTGTATTTAGCGTTGGATTCCAGTTGGCAAATCACCTAGTATTTTACCTCTTCCGCCACCAGTTCAAAAAATAAAACGTAAATTACATGCTGTATTCGATGCGAAATTTCGTAAAACACTACCTAGATCAAAAATCATGGAATCCAATCCAAAAAACCACTTTGAAGGTCTTTCTCAAATTGGTAGTGGGTAATGGAGACAGATAACATACAAAAGAAGATGACTCAAATTTCGTTATGATAGTGCGAACGGTGCTGTAGTACAGGCTATAAAAAAAACTAGCAAGACACATGTGGCTATCAAACGTTGTTTTATTGAGGATCAAGATACACCTCACCATGCTTATATTTTAAGAGAATTACGTATTATGGGATGTCTCAATCACCCAAATTTAATTCAATTAAAAGAAGCTTGTTTATATCAAGATCATTTATGGATGTGTATGGAACTCATGTCCTGTTCCGTTTTCAATTTATTATACAACACAACCACTGGATTAAATGAAGGAAATACAATTCGTATAGCTAAAGAAGTAAAAAAAACATATCAAGAAGTAAATACATATTAACCAACAAGTTTTCTGTAGTGCTTAGAAGGCCTTGTCTATCTTCATTCAAAAAACTATATGCACCGTGATATCAAGTGTGAGAACATTCTACTCAATAGAAACGGTCAAGTTAAATTAGCTGATTTTGGCTTGGCTGCTCCACTCAATAAAACAAATACATCTCGTCTAGGTACTGCAAAATGGATGGCCCCCGAAGTGGTCTCCGAAGATCCATATAAAGAAAATGTCGATATCTGGTCACTTGCTATTACAATGATTGAAATGATGGATCGTGTGCCGCCACTTTACTATCTTGAAAATACACAAGATATTTACGCTGAAATCCTTTACAGTGATCCTCCATCCTTCCATTTCTCTATTCCCTCAAAGAATATGGCCTCGTTAGTAACTTGGATGTTGAATCATAACGGTGTGACAAGACCTCATGCTAAAGCGGTACTCAAGGTGAAATAACCCTAGTATTAGGACACGTTCTCTTTTATTAATATATATATATATATATTTATAGCGCATCAATAACGACATCAAAAAAGAAGCCCTACAATGTACAAAACAAAAGGAATTAGGTTATTTAGTAAGACAAGTCTTTCCAAATGCTCTTGCTTAAAACCCCTATCATCATTTCATACAACACACACCACCATTTGAACACGCATATTTATATAAATAACAACTTTTTTTAGCGATTGCCTCATCTATTTTTCTTGAAAGGACTACATTTATTTATAAAAAAAAATTTATTCTTCGTCGGATTCTTCAGCGAGAGTCATAGCGATACGATCCAAATCACGTTGACCATCTTGAGTGATCTTACGGCCACTAAATAAAAACATATCAATAAGAGCTTATTAAAATAGTGCTTTGGATATTTACCCCTTCTTATCCTTTTCGAGGACACCAATCTTTTCCAAAGATTGGAGGACCTTACGGTTGACGGAACCGGAAGCGTTAACGTGGTGAGAAGGACGAGAACCACGGTTAACAGTGCCACCGTGAACCTTGTTCAAAGCACCAACACCAACAGACTTACGGATGTAGATGTGGCGAGCAACAGAAGCTAAAAACGTGGTTAATGTCTAATGGAAACCATGACAAACTTGAACTTACCAGCACGGACATAGTACCAATCGGGATCATAAGGAGCCAATTCCTTGAAAGTACCAGTCTTGACAAGATCGACCCACTTGGGAACTTCGAGCTTACCGGTACGCTTGAGGTAGGCAGCATAAGCCTTGATGAAATCTATACAAAAAAAAAAAAAGTGTTTAGCTAAGCCACCTAACGAGACATGTCGACATTAAAAAGTAAACCCAATGAACCCACTCTCTTCTCAATAAAAACAAACATTGAACTCCCTCTTATTGCGTTTTTGTTTTGTTTGATAACAAATGGACAAAAACAGGAAACCTCATTTCAACATTGGGGTCAAAAAGG
The DNA here is from genome assembly GCA_000697295.1 of Mucor indicus B7402. NCBI lineage: Eukaryota > Fungi > Mucoromycota > Mucoromycetes > Mucorales > Mucoraceae > Mucor > Mucor indicus. The sequence goes on along the minus strand of JNEK01001384.1, from coordinate 55,025 downwards.
GAACAATGGAGGTCCATTAAAAGAGAAAAAACATGAAAGGGTTACTTTTTGGTTCAAATGTCTCCAGTTGTCCTGTCTTTAATTTGATGTGTTTACCGTGAGGGTTGACGTCCTTAACAGTGATACCAGCCATTATTGATAGAGAAAGAGAAGGATTTTAATCACTATTCCCGTCGTCGGTCTCTTGTAAAGAAAAAAAATTTTTCTACAACTTCTTTAGCCAATCACAAATCAACATTTTTTAAAAAGTTTTTGGAAATAAAGGAGAGGGATTTTTGAAAACATGATGTGTCTTTGGATAATGCTGTTATTTACATGAGTGATTCTCATCAATTGGCACTTGGAAAAAATCTAAGAATTTCTGATTTCTGATAACTTTACAGTATGTAACCAGCGTATTTAATGCTATAGACTTTTCCTTTACCGAATTAGGATTATCACCTGAATTTATATATTTACATAACACACACTGTTTTTTTTTTTCTTTCCCTTATTTATACATAATCTTCATTATGACCGAGTCTACAGGAGTTATACCGACTCTTCAGGAAGAAACAGTCAAACTCATCAAGTCAAAAAGTAAAGAAACTCACTTCTTTCATTGAGACATTAAACTAAACTTGTTTTTAGATATGTTACCGCCAAAAAAGAGCATAACAGTTATTTTAAAACCACATACAAGTTCATTTCAAACAAGAACAATAGAATTAAAAGATAAACAAAAAGTGCGCATTGGAAGACAAACATCCTCAAAAACAGCACCTTCTGCATTAAACGGGTTTTTTGATTCAAAAGTTTTATCGAGACAACATGCTGAAATCTGGTGTGAAAAGTCAATAGTAAACACGAACAAACAAGAAAAAAAAAAAAAAAAAGACTCTCACCCTAATCGTATTCTATCAATAGGTCTATATAAAGGATGTGAAATCCAGCAATGGTACGTTTATTAATGGGGAGAGATTATCCAATGAAGGCGAGGAAAGCGAACCTCGAGATTTGAATAACAAAGACGAGATTGAATTTGGTATTGATATTGTCAACGATAACGGATCAAGTAATAGCAAAATTGATGAGAGAAATACTAGGTCTAATTACTTTTTTTTTTTAGTCATGTATCATAAAGTAGCTTGCACAGTGTACATATTCCCAATTCCTTTAGCACAAATAGATGATCAAATTTTAAAGGAACTCTCAAATACAAATTCAGTACAAGTCTATCCCGACCCTCTTGTAAGTAAAAAAAAAATTGTATGTGTGTATATGTGTTGATTTTATCAAAATAGTTACTTAGTAGAAAATCATCTACAGCGTCTCTTAGCACTATATCATCCATGCAATCAGAAAAGGTGGACGGTTCGACTTTTGGGAATTTTAAAGGAGATGATAACGGAGGTAAAAAGCCCAAAAAGCTAGAGGCTATTCTTCTCAAGTTGCAGGTAAAAAAAATCCAAGCATACTTGTCTGTGTGGGATCTAAAATAGAAGAGTTTAGAGCGAAATTGAAAAATCGAAACAAGTAGAAAATGAACTCAAGGCGATAAAAGAGACAGTTGTAGAATTAGAGAAACTATTGAGTGAAGAAAGAATGAAGAAAGGCGTAAGAAAATGAAAAGAGGAGCAAAGGGAGAGGTGAGTTGACTTTTTTTTTTTGAACAATAGGATGAAGTTCAAATAAAACTCCATCAAGCAGAGACAACAATCAAAACATACGAGTCCAAATGGAAATATCAAAACCAAGCCATTCACACAGCGAAGAACGAATTACGACGTTTAGAAAAAGAATTATCACAACATAATTCAAATAGATTAGAGAGAGAAGAGTTAGCCAAGGAATTGACACTAGAGAAACAAAAGACAAAAGAGCTTGAAGAACAAGTGCAAAGACTATTATCTAAACAAAAATACAAATCAACACAAAGCAGTAGTCGATTTTTAGATGCGCTTCAGGTAAAATAGAATGACTCCAGTTGATCTTTTTATTTACGCATTCTATTGTAGATTCGAAGTGTGCAGTTTTTATTCGCCATATTAGTAGGCATTATTTCTACACTTATTTATGTCTTGTATAATTAACTCATTTTGTACCCAATTTTTGTATACCACTTTATAATCAACAACAAAAAAGTCGATTTCAGCCTATAAAGAACTAATATTTAATTAAAAAAAGGAAGTTCTGTAGTGTACCGAGGATCATCATATGCAGCTTTCAATATGTCCTTTCCTAGTCGTTAAGCTACAGTTTTGCTGAATTTCTAAATTTTGTTCATTAAAAATAGGTTTTGCGATAACAAAACTTTTGTTAGGTTTACATGAAAAAAAAAAAAAAAAAAAAAAAGCATTATTATTTTTTTATTTTTTTTTTTTAAGCTTTACAAAGAGATATAATTCTAAGAAAAAAAAAAAAAAACTTATTCGATCCAACTTCCTCTGTGTCTTCCATACTCATATCCAAAGCCTGGATAATAATTATAACTTGAACCATGACGAATACGATTGAATATACTTCTTAATGTACTTGGTTTATAGGGCAAATACATGCCTCCTCCATAACCACCATATCCTCCGTAGCTACCGTAACCTCCATAGCCACCGTAACCACCGTAACCACCAGCACCGTAACCATAGTAACTTGCATTCGCGCCCATATACGAATTGGGATAATAACTACCATAAGGATTCATAGCTGCTCCGTAATAATTATTCGCTGGGTAATTTGTAAGTAGTTGTTGTCCGTACATAGGTGGGTATCCTCCATAAGACATATAAGGGTATTGTTGATAAGGGTATGCCACTAATAAATAAAAAAAAAAAAAAAAAGTGTCAATAAAGCTACAAGGAAAAAAAAAAAGTCGTGTGTTGTTGCTTACTTTTTTTTTTTTTTTCTAAAAACAAAAAGAAAAAGAAAGAAAATGTTATAAAAACTCGAATAGCCAAATAAAGTGCACCTGTTATTATTGTTATTACCTTAATTTGGTAGGGAAAAAAAAATAGAGAGATGAGCCTTTCGTGCGCGAAAATATAAAAAAAAAAAAAAACCCTGCTTTTCCCAAAAGGTTTTATTGGAAGGATCAGATGACATGTCATATGATAGGAAAGTCTATCATAAAGTTATTGTTTTGAAAATAAACTCCACTTGGATCATCTTTTACTATTATAACTGTTAAAATAGAGTTGTGCTACTTTAAAAGAAGTGTATTACAGCATAATGAAATATGTCTAAAAGCCTTTTTTTTTTTTTTTTTTTCATATTCTGTCAAACTTGCTACAGAGAGTCTTTTCCTTCCGAAGAAGAAAGCCAACAAAGCCTCAGTTAACTTTATTTGACAGAACTTGAGTTGATAGTAGTTTTTTTTTTTTTTTTTTTTTACTTTGTCACAGTGAGACGTGTTCTACTAAGCATTCCCTATAAAAGTAGTCACTGATCGATACAATCATCTAACTATAATGAGGTGTAGGATTATTGTTGGGAAGTCTCTCCTTCTTTCTTTACTGTGACTTTTTTATAACAAGAAAAAAAAAAAAGTAAAGCCCCCTCTATAATTTTTTTCTTTTTTTTTTTATATATATATACTATAGACTTTAGATTACACCATGGCTGATAACAAGTTCTTTTGTCGTATGTACGAGAATGAATTTCCCAAAGTTGACGATGTTGTCATGGTCAACGTTCGTCAAATCGCTGACATGGGCGCCTATGTTAAACTTGTAATATTTTTTTTTGTTCTCTCAATTGCACGTCTCATCAATCACTTTATAGCTTGAATATGGTGATAGAGAAGGTATGATCTTACTTTCCGAATTATCCAGACGACGTATCCGTTCAGTTCAAAAATTAATCCGTGTTGGTCGCGATGAAGTCGTTGTTGTTCTCAGAGTGGATGAAGAAAAGGGTAAAGAAGAAAAAAAAAAAAAAAAATGCGCGCGTGAATGTCAAAAGCTCAACTTTTTATAGGTTATATCGATTTATCCAAACGTCGTGTTACTCCTGAAGATATTGTGAAATGTGAAGAGAAATACAATAAATCGAAAGCTGTTCATTCTATTTTACGTCATGTTGCTGAAAAGAACGATATGCCACTTCAAGATTTATATGAAAGTATCGGTTGGCCATTGTATAAAAAGTTTGGTCATGCCTATGATGCTTTCAAGATGGCCATCATGTAAGCCAAAACCCTCTCGCAGCATTCGATTGTGTATTGACCATGTTGCAAGGTAGTGATCCCGACACTGTTTTTGCTGGAATGAGCATGTCTGATGAAGTTCATAAGGAATTAATAGCTATTATTAAGCGTCGAATGACACCCCACCCTGTCAAGATTCGTGCTCGTAAGTGTATTCGTTGGAAGAGAAGAGAGGGATATTAAGTGTTGTCTATTATAGAACTTGATATTCGATGCACAGGTGTTGATGGTGTCAATGCTATCAAGGCTGCTTTAAAGGCTGGTGAATCCGTTGGGACAGAAGATATTCCTGTCAAGATCACTTATTTAGCTGCCCCTTTCTATGTTGTGACAGTGGATTCTTTAGACAAGAAGGCCGGTTTTGAGATCATTGAAAAGAGCATCGAAGCAATAAAGACAGAATTAGATAATCATGCATGGACCAAATTTAAGGTTGAAAAGGAAGCCAAGTTGGTGTCTGATTCGGATGATCGTGATTTCGCTGCTTTATTGGCCCAAGCTGAAAAGGAAAACGAGCTTGTTAGCGGTGATGAAGATGAAGGTGATGCCGTTGCTGCTAGTGACGACGATATGTAATAATAATAAAAAAAGGACGACTACTCAGCAATATATCATAAATTTAAAGTAGTACTGACAGCTCCATCATGAACACGTATCAATTCATACTCGCGTCAAATAAATTTGTATATCATGATCTTTGGCGTTTTTTTAAACATGTAGAGTTGCATCACTATTAGCTAAAAAGGGGGTAAACAACTTTTTTTTTTTTTTTTTCTGTGTTCACTTTAGTGGCGCGCACCCTTATTTTAAATTTCTCTTGTGATTTTTTTCTTGGTTGTTTTTCTTCTTTTTTTACTACTCTTTTGCGGAAATGACTATTTATTACACTGCAACTTTCTTCATTCTCGTCATCGAGGTAAGTGCGTATGAAGAGATCCCGTTATACTCATGTTTTAAATGACGTAACTGCTGTTTGTTAGATGGTGTCTTTTGGTCTTCTTGTTGTAAATAAATAGTAGGAACGTGTAGAAATAGACAGTTATTTAGTATAGTTTTTTTTTTTTTAGGTTCCACTTCCTTCTCGATGGCGTAGAGCTGTTTTTAAATTTGTTTCAACTTCACCCACTGTAAGTGCGCTCTTACCCCTCTATGTAAGCTGAACTAAGAAGACGTGTTGTTATAGGTAGCTAAATCTATCAACATTTTAAAGATTGTTTTCGGGTAAAGTAGCATTCATAATAGCAGTGGAGAAGGTACTCATCTGATTCTATATATAGCTTTATTTTCGTGTTATTTATTGGTAATTTGAATTTCTATAAATTTAGAAAGTGCAGCATTTTAACTTTCGTATTGTAGATGCTGTCAACCGTTTGCAGCGTATCGACCAAGCAGAAGCTCCTGAGCAAGGATCGCCACAATATCATGATTACGGATTTGAAACAAACCAAAAGGCAAGAAAGTTTTATGCCCAAAGAAACCTTTATTTGACTGGATTTACCCTCTTTTTATCATTGTAAGTTCTTGTGTGTGTGTGTGATTTGTAAAAAGCGCTTATTAAGCAATTTACAATAGAATTCTTGAGCGTACAAGTACTTTATTGATTCAAATGTTAAAGCACGAAGAGGCTTTAGAGGATGCTAAAAAGGAACATGTCACAAGTAAGGAAGATGAAAAGCGTTTGTTGGATATGGAAAAGAAATATGAAACCAAGATCAAAGAGCTTGAAATCGAGTTGAAGGATTTATTAGCAGAAGAAAAAGATATGGAGAATCTCAAGAAGCAAATCAAACAACAAGCCGATGAATATCATCAACTTTCGAGTGAAAAGACCAAATTAAGTGCTTGAAATAAAATATGATATGTAAGGAAGGATATTGTACATTGTTTCTTTTTTTTTTTTTTTTTTTTTTTTTTTTTTTTTTTTTTTTGCTGTCTTTATGCTACTATGATACTTGTATCAATTTCATATTCTGTGTCTTCATCGTCACCATCAGCAAATTCATCGGGATCGTAAATTACTCGAATCACTAGAGAACAAGAAGGACAACGAGCCACATCATCACCGTCCCTTAAATCGTCCTATAATACAAGTACGAGTGAGTATTCTCTCTTTTTCGATTCATTTCAAGTGACATTACAACAAAGATTTCAAATCTATCTCCACAAGGACAAGGATATGTATAAAGTTGTTCTTCTTCATGAAACTCCATATCTTCTATTTCAATCTAAGAAGCAAAACTTGAATATCTAATACTTTTTTGTATATGACTGAATGTTGCCCTACCTCATCATAGAAAGATGCCATTTTCTTGGAATAATGCCGCAGAAAAAAAAAAAAAAAATTTTTTTTTTTACCCCTCATTTTTGCACAACTCACACTAATTTATTTTAGAATGTGACGACGTTTATTATTTTTATTATAATCTGGCATCAATATTGAATTTTGTATGAGATCCTGAATAACATAAACGGTTATGTTGATCGTAGACTTTGGCATGCATATTAGCTAGCTGAGAACCTGCTCTTTGCAATTCGCATTCTAAACGAAGAACATCTCCTTCTGATGCACCTCTCAAATAAGAAACAGAGAGGTCTGTTGAAATGCCAATCAAATTCCATTGTTTACCTGAGCTGCAGCAAATAGCAAAACTAGTACAAATATCGATCACTGTAGCCACACAACCGCCATGAAGATTCCCTAATCTTAGAACTAATATAAATACTTTATTCAGTCATTTATGGATAGATATATACTTTACTGGTTGCAATGCTTTTCTTCAACCTTAAACTCCCATACTACTTTGTCTGGTACCGCTTCCACAATGCATAGAGTTGGAGACACCAAGTCTTCCCAAAATACAGTCGATTCACCTTGGCGACTATTAAAGTAGTCGACATTTTCTTTGAGCTTAGGGTATCGTACAGCCACGTCTTGAACAATCTTCATGGTATCAAAAAAAAAAAAAAAAAAGTGATAGGAGGAAGAAAAGAAAAGGTTTTAGTAATACTTTTTTTGATTTTTTGGGTGAGAATTGTACGACTACTAATGTAAAGGACTTGCCTTTCGTTTAATGAACATTGTCCTTGTAGTATCTATTATTGTCAAAAAAAAAAAAAAAAAAAAACATTTATTGAACAGCGAGTACTTGCCAATTTATGATATTCAGTTGGATCAATTTCCTTATTACTACTTTTTCTTTTGACACATCTTATTAACACATGAAAATATTTATTTTAGAAATTGGGGCAGTCACAGTGCCGACAAGCGAAAGGAGGTTTTTAGAAGAATGTAAACAACCTAAACGACTTGTAAAATATCATGCGAGAGAATGCCCTAGGAAGTCTTTAAACAACCGTGAATAAATGCTGTTTTCTATCAGTATTTTTAACGAATCTGATTGGTTGATGTAGCTGCTGTATTTTTGTATGTAGGGCGTCCATCGAATGGGAATTGTGTCGCACGCTTGTTGTTATATTAAGATAAGTCCTTGCTTCAAATTCTTATCTCCCCTTGGCCCACTGAGCATTACAATGCTGTCTCATTTTTTTTTTTTTTTTTTTTTTTTTTTTTTTTAGCTGTATTTCATTTCGGTCTAAAAAAGAAGAAAACCAAAGAAACAGTCACTCTGTCAAAGGGTTAAAACTTGGGCCCATCACACTTGTATTTTTTTTCTTCTTCAAATAAAATATAAAATGTCCCAACCTCAATTTAGCGAAAACGATCAACGTGAACTTGCAGAAGTAAGGCATTCTTGGACTTGATTGTATGTGTATATGTGCTTAATGTGTGTTTAGTTCCTCCAAGCCGAACAAGCTAAGGCTCGTGTTCAAGAAACTGTCCATAGTATGACCGACAACTGTTGGGTAAGTTATTACAGTTTAAAAGAAGAGGAGGAAATCTGATAGAGTTTGTTTATTAGGATAAGTGTATTTCCAAAGTCAACAACAAATTAGACCGTTCCGAAGAAGCTTGTCTTGCAAACTGTGTTGATAGATTTTTGGATACCAGCTTGTTCATTGTTAAGCGTTTAGAAGAAATGAGATCAACTGGCATGTAAATAGACACTGTATCAATATATAATAAAGTACTTTCTTTCCTTCCTATTAAGGCTATGTTTATTAATCTAACAAATAAGAGACGATACACCATGGATTTCTTCAAATATTTCAGCCCAAGCTTCGTCTACCTTTTCAGCTGCTTCCTTACGACTAAATAGCCCCATGTTTTAATAATGAGACTTGCAAAAAAAAAAAAAAAAACCTCTCTATACATACCTCTCTTCAGCTTCTTTGATAGAATCATCATAATCTCTGTCTGATTCCTTAGCTTTCACTTTTAGTATTTGAAGATTGGCCGTCTAATAAGAAATATATAAGATGAACGTCCCTACTAGTAAATGCAATAGGACTTGCCTTTTGTAACTTTTCCTTTTCGGCTGCTTGTAAACCTTGAATTAAACTCTTAATATATGTGTCACTAACATCTTTTTCAATAGCTTGGATCTCGCTAGAAACATCTTGAAATCCTTCAGTTACAATTCTGCAAATAGAATGATATTGCTCAGCTGGACATTTTCCACTGAGGTAATCTTTGAAAGCACTATGCAAAGAAACGCGTTTAAAATAAAACACGGCCCCGGCTGTTTTTTTTTGTTACATGTCAAATTCGCTATATAATTCAAAACGAGTATTTTGAGCTTTTAATAGCTTTTGAAGTTGTTCGCTTAAAGCTTCGTTTTTTGCTAATGCGTCATTCATTGTTAAGTTTTTAAAACGGGAAAAAGAAATATCTTTTTTTTTTTTTTTTTTTTTATCAATTCGTAGTAAAAATTATGTAATAAAACAGGGCTTTTTATCAGAACCTAAAGTTTTCTTCGCTTTTTCATAGCAGCCCTTGGGTTTCTTTGTCTTTCTTCTTCGGCCAGACGTATTAAATCCTCTCTATGTTTAATCTCTAGTTCTTCTTTTGTCTAGAACAGACAAGATAAGTTACGTTGGTTTCTTCTTTTTTAATGTATTGACTTACTAAGGGTATTTTCTCTATCACTTCTTCTTCTTCCTCAAAAACTTCTTGGGTAATATCTTCTTGTTGCTTCCTCTTTGTACCTAACACAATAATGGTCACTTTTTAATAGCATGCATAAACCTCGATTCACCTTACTGTTTTTGTCGTTGATAACATCTGATATAAAACTCAAGGAGGTTGTCGAGAACATTGAGGATGCTGCATTAGGCTATTAAGGATTTAAGCATGTATTAAAAGCACAGTTTCTATATATAACCTACCAGTTTAATTTGAACGCAGGCATCATCTATCATACACAAATGTTAGTTTGCTTTTTTGGGGGTAGGAGGGGCATATATTACCTGACAGATTGTCAGTAAAATAGTTGATAATAGCTTGACTTGGTTGTATAAAATGATCAAAAATGACTTGTGCTGACGAAATACCTTCTTGCCTTGATAACTGACTGCAATGAAAAATCCAGCAAAGGGTGTTTATTTTTGCGTTGTGCTGTAGTTTATCACATATGATTTGCATATCTTCTTTTACTTGCTTTATATCGCATTTATTCCAATTATCTAAAAACAGCTGCTTAACTCGCACCAACAATGCAGAAGCCTCACTTTCGGTTTCAATGTCAATTCTAGGAAGTAATGCATTTTGTTGAATTCTTTTAAAATCGCCATGTTCAAACCAAGCTTCACGTAGATCAGTAATGAGCATAAAATATTCGTCCATTTCAAAAATGGATTTAATGTAATATGTGACATTTCTAACTCTGCGAATAACCCATCTTTCTTTTAATAACTTTTCATTGAAACTCGCACTTAAAACCATGCAGAAAAAGCAAATAAAGACAGAAAAAAAAAAAAAAAGTATTTTTTAAACTAGATAGAATATTATTTTATAATGTATCAACTGTCTTCTTCAACTACAACAAGTCTATCTTGAAATATATACGGTTGCTAAATATTAATTGTGCAAGAGCTTTGGTCAACATCCATGAATTTATTTTAGCAAGGAAAAGCAATAAACAACTCGTGCTGTTCAATATCTTTTATAGCGATATAAACTATGATGAGTACTATGTACATCCCTCTGTTAACAAGGATGAAAACTTTACTTAGCCTTCAATTGCTTCATAAAATAAGAAAGAAATCTCAAGATGCCGCAGCAAGACAAGTCTTCAAGCAATGAACAGTAATCTTACAGAGCAATCACTTCTTTGTCTTGACTGTAAAACGGTGATGGATCCATCAAGATGAACAGATGAAAGACTCACAAGCAGCAACCATTTTGGGCAGCGTGCTTCTTTCAATAAAGAACCGTAGTTCAAGATTAAAAAAAAAAAACACCCTTTGAGTGTTTGTTTAATTTTTCATTTTCATTAAGTTTATAAAAAAAAATTTTGCACCGTAGTGCTTCCTTCTCAGAGATTTAGTGTCATCCTTGTGCAGGGGCCATGCTAATCTTCTCTGTATCGTTCCAATTTTAATATGTGTCAAACACCCGAAGGTGAGAGACAAGGGGAAAAAAGAAGAAGCAAGTATTCTTGCTTTTTTATAGCTTTTTTTAAAACATTACAGTCACAAAATTTTTTAATCTAAGCTTGGAATGTCATTTAAATTGAGCCGCAGAAATGAGGCGGGGTTTAATCTTTTGGCTTCATTTTTTAAGGAGGCGTTGGTTTTTTTATTCTCACATGAACAAACATCAAGGAGAGAAGAAAACGCCTCAAATAAACACATGACAATAACTTTGATGCACAACATCAACAGTGACTTTTCTTTCCAAATGTCAATAAAAAGACATCGTTTTTTTTTTCTTTTCTCTTTTTCTCTTTATTTTATAGGTTATAGGTTTCTGTCATGGTGTTGATTTCAAATAGGTATCAAGAAAGGGCGTTGTTATTTGATCGGTATAGTAGTTCAAGACGAGGTGTCGTTTCAAGAGACAAGGTACTATTATGTAGCGTGGAATGTGGATCGTTGCTCCCGTTTTAAAATTAAGAAGCGATGACAAGCTATTATTTTTGGCTGTGATGCAGCTTTATAATCATGAAATGTGCAAGTGAACGATTTTCGTTAGTATACACATCTACACTTGGGAAAAAATCGTGTGTTGTACTTTTTTTCTCTCGCACGTTTGTTTATGATCAAATTTAAAACCACACTAGACCAATGCGTTGATTATTTTTAATCGGAATTAATCAGGACGCACATGGAGGCTTACTCAAACAGTTTAATTTGACTCTACCGTTTTTGCAACAACTCATCCAAAAAATATTATTCTTTGTACAGTTTGTTGGTAACCCTGCTTTCCCATGCTTTGCTCCACAAATTTCAGTCATACGACCAAAGATCAGAAAGGCTCCAATCGACGTAACTGAGAAATACACGCAGCAGGTACAGGTGTTGCACTTCTCCGTGCATCTTCCTCTGTATTGTTATTTCCTCTTTGTTTTCTTCTGGAATAATTTTCTCGTTGGCGTGCCTGAAAAACATGATTAAAACGTTGCATTTATTAAATGGGCAACTTACCAGACACGATTCACAGGTTTTGAATCTTGAATTTGTCTTGTCTAGACCGCAATTTGTGCAATCAGTAGTAGATTGATTATTGTCTGCCATGTCCAAAGCAATAAAGTAAAGATAATGGAAACTCAGAGAAACTTTAAAAAGAAGATGACCGGTAAATAGCAAAAAAGCTTCATTTTTATCGCCAGCTTCAAAATGGTTGATCACCAAGTATCTTCTTATATCGTAAGAATATCACATTAAAAGCAGCAATAATGGCTTATTCGGAGTGGTCGAAATGTTTAATCTAGTAAAGGTGGACTTTGTACTAGGAGGTTTTTGGGGCTAGGCCCGGTGAGCTTGATGAATGACTGTTGAACCAATATGGGATCGGAATTCCCGAAGAAATAGGATTCATTGTCTTGAGAACATTCAGATATACAACGGAAGCATTTATTATTCAGTAAAGGTCCAACAGAAATCCGTCAGTAATGATCGTGTGCATTTAGCAAAATCCTTTTTTTAAGAAGCTGCATGAAATTCCGTTAATAAACTGTGTTCAAGCGCACGAAAAAGGTGTATATGCATAATCTGCGGTACGACAAAAAGTATTGTTTTCAATTTGTTTACAATATTCAGCCTTAGTTTACTATAACTTTAAAAAGGGGAGACTAATAAACACCTAGATCGGCCCTTTTTTATTGATTTGAGACGTGCCTAGTAATATATACACTTTTTCTTTTAGTAAAATGTAAATTCAGGTCATAAACATTTTATAGACAAATAGCATTCCGTGCAGCTAAAAACGACTCCTAAAACTTTGACTTTAAATGAAGAACATTATTGTAATTATCATTCACTGCTGACCGTGTCTACTGTTGCGCTGATGTAACTGGTGATCCCCGATTTTGTTGAGTTTGATCTCATCCTTCCAAATCGTATCCACTACCACGTTATCAAGGTGAATGCATTCTTTTATAGTATGCATTAGAAAGATATAATTCAGAGCATGTACACATATACAAATGCACATTTCTACATACACACATAATTGATATAATTACCCCAAAATTAAGAAAAAAAATAACTGATTGATTTTGTAAATTGTTTAATCAACTGAATTTCATTAAACAAAAAATGGTTGAATGGAGGATCGGAAAGAAACCGTTTATTCCTTTCTGGGCTTCTTGGCCTTTCTGACACCACGGAACTTCTTCTCACGGTTCTTCTTTTCCTTACGTTGCTTACGACCACCCTTGGGAGCTTCGGCAAGACCAATACGGACAAGACGGTGCTTGGGTTCAAACTTCTTCAAGGCTTCAACGTTATCGTAGATTAAAGCGAAACCAGTGGTCTTTCCACCACCAAAGTGGGTCTTGAAACCAAAGACGGAGACGACTTCCTTGTCAGCCTTGTACATCTTACCGATCTTTTCACGGAGTTCGTCCTTGGAGACGTTGGCAAGACCGGGATGGATGACATCGACGACCATTTGCTTACGTTGGAGCAAGCGGTTGGTGAGGAACTTACGAGTTCTAATAGTGACAGCAGCGTCAGCCTATAATTAAACAAGAATTAATCTAAATGTCTGGCATTTGAGAAGATAAAAGTAGAGTGAGAAAGAGAAGAGAGTCTTCAACGACTTTTTGACATTCAAATTAAAGGACAATGTTTATCAATTATGCTCGAATGAGGGTGTTGTAGAGTCGAGCCTATATTTACTTTAACACATCCATTCATCCGTTGGCAAACTGCATCCATCCATTCGTTCAATCAATCAATTGCTTTTAACACTGATCTATTCTCGCATTCCTGCTTTATGTCCATCCATCAGCTGTCATTGCTTTCCATCTAACATAATTAACATCGAATGCCTCTGTGTTTAATCCATCGGTTCAAATGCAAATGCACTGGCATAATCATCTACTTTCTCTTTCTCTCTCTCTCTCTACTTGATCATATGTTATTGTACACACCATATTATTCAATAACTAAAAGAAGGATCCATACACTCTCGCACCTTACAGTAATCATATATTCTTCACAGCGACGAATGTTCCAACCACCGGATATATTTAAAGAGCCGATTTATTTTGAACCTTTTTTTGTAAATCAAGCAATTGTTGAAGCAACTTGCCTACAGTCTTTGCACTTTAGAATCAGACACTGTTAGTTTCTTTTTTGGACGAATTGAAGTTAAGTTTCAGATATTTTTCTTACTTTTTTTGGACAAAGTAAATATGGAAATCAGAAAGAAAATGAGTTAGCTTGTAGATGAATGCGAGTTTTATATTCAAGGTATTTGCCGATAATATAGAAAATCAGCAAATATGAAAGTCGGTTATAGACCTTAAATACACGTCTGGAGACTCAGATGGGTTTATACTAAAGAGATATTAGTGCTTAGGTGCGCATACTTATGTAGAAGACCTTCATTTTATTTTCCGTCTTCAACTGATTGAAGTTAAACGTAGTATCTGTTAGTCTTGGTAGCATATGAATAGTCATTGAACACACTATTATATCTTTCAAATATTATTTATACTGCGTCGAAATACTACTATAAACTTATGTATCAAAATACAAACAAAGTATATTTCTTCTGTAACTAAACTAAACAATCAAAGTTCGTTTTTTTTTTTTTTTTTTTTTTTTTTTTTTTTTTTTTTTTCATTTTGAAAACTTATACTGCATGTTCAAGTCTGTTATTCAAAGTAAAAAAGATTCAGTTCTTAACAATACAAGGCATAAAGAAGAAAAAAAAGACAATTTTAAAGGTAAAGGAATATCGTATATACATGTATGTACTTGTACCTTAACGCTTTCTACTTGCTTTATTAGATGTAATATGTAAGGACAAACTGCCCAGGTATTTGCCCTCCTTTTTGAAAATAATTACCAGCTTAGACTTCGTGTTTACTACCTCAATCTCATCATACCATTAACCAAGTATGAAAAAACCGTATGTATGCTCTATCATCTACCATACAACAGCAGAAATTAAACTTTATTATTAGAGTGTTCTATTGATTTCCGTAAAAAATAGAACATAATAGGTATAATAAGAGAATACAATAGAAGGTGTTCGTGTAGGATTACAAATGATTGTCTTTATTCAGTACGCGATTGAATACAATACGAAACACGTCTATTTCTTGTGCGCCAGGAATAGAATATCTATTGTGTTGTAATATCAGTATATTATACACAAAATCGAATGGTGCTTATACTTACCGATTATTAAAACTGTAGTGGGGAACACCTGTAATGTCATTTGAGGTATTCGCTTTTATTAAAGCTTGAACTACTTCTGTACCTTCTGTGCTTTTAAGAAAGTCAAGTGTCTTTTGTTTATCCAACCCAGCTTTTACTGCAGCTGCAGTTAAAGCGTCACGATCTCCAATATCTTTGTTTTCTTCAAAGTATAATTTGCATAGTTGCTCAACCACTTCTGACTGTTTTTGGAATTGATGCGACCACCAAATAAGGCGATGAGAATCCAATGTATTTGATATCACCCCATTAAAGTTAATTTGAATACCTAAGGGCCGAGTCATTTCTTTAAAACGATTGTTAAATTCTTCAAACTGCTCTTTTCCACCAAATTTTCGGTGGTAATATTCTAGTTTGTCCTTTGGCCTTTTTGTGTAAGGACTTAGCTGGTAAGGTAAGAAGTGAATCTTGAATTCAACATTGGGATTTTTCGACTGGTATTGTTTTATGGCAGTTTCCAGCCTATGTTTACCCAAATAGCACCTATTGCACACATATGAGAATGGTTGTTATTCACAGATGAAATAGCACTGTACCAAGGGCAAATAGTATCTAAAACCATATCCACTTTAATTATTTCAGCAGTCATTTATTAGTTGGAAAAAGAAAGAGAGATTTTTTACTCATCTATTTTTTTCACATAAAAAACCTTATATTTCCAAGCCAAAATAATAAAAATGTAACCGTCCTTTCATTTTTTTCTTTTTCTCTTTTTTTTTTTATTGCAATTGAAATTCAAAGTTATTTAATTCTTCCAAATGCGCGTTATTAGCAAGCAAAGGTTCAATGATATTCATAAAGTCCTCATGTTGAATAGGTTCTCCATTTTTAGCACGTGAAAGTAAATTCTGAAGTTCAACATCTGAAGTATCCAACTTGAGGGATTCTAATAGCTTGATCATATCTTCGGCGCTAATTGTTGTATGCTCGCCTATCCTTTTTATGAATACAGTCATACACGATCACTGTTGTCAATACATACCTTCAGTAGGATCTTTTACAAATGGGTCATTTAATGCTTCACTAGTCATAACGAGTTTTTGAAGAAAAAAAGAGAGAGAAAAACAAATGTTAATAACCCGTGGTATTTAAAGCAGGATTATAAGGATCACATGAAAATTTTGAATTAAAATCTTGATTTCAGCCCAAAGAAGTAAAAACAAATAAACATGCGGTTTTTTCTATTTTTATGAGCACGTTTTCAAGTCACTTTTGCGGTAAAAACATTAGCAAGCATAGCTCATTTGATAGTTATGTTCCTGTCAACTATAGTATAAATGCTGTAATTTGTATTAAAGAGTACAAATTAAAAAGTAACTTAATGGAAGTATCACGAAACGAACCAATCATAGTTTATGTTCTGTCATTAGCTTACATAATCGTTATCATGAATGTGATTCAACTGCACTTCATCTCTCTTCTCAACTTATGCATTCAACTTTTCTGTTTCACTACTTGGAAACTGTTTCTAGGCAACATTCAGGGGGAAATCCAGCCGCACTCTGAAAAAAAAAAAAAGTAAGAAAGCCATCTTTTGCGCGACCACAGAAAGAATATAATAAAGATCTATTGTTCTATGTCAAGACTAAAACCAAATCATTAAAAAATAATAGGATAGAATGCACCACATTAATAGTATTGTTTTTGTAGTTTTCCACTTGTTTACTGCAACTACAAACAACTGTATTGAGTGACAAGTGTCAGAATTCTGTAACTGTATGCGGAATAGATGGCGACATATCATTTTGCGGTAAGCAAATATCCATGTAAAATCCAATAAAACCTATAAGTAACATTGGTTTGTCTCTATTTACTTTTCTTCAAGTCAATGATATCCATGGTGATTCAAAATAAGCTTTTTAAGAGAATCCAAGGTTAGCTCCGTTTGATATATAATATATTATTTTCCGGGGATTGAATACACACATTTTATATTTTTGCCCTGAGAAATGTCTTAAAGTTAGACTTCTTTTCTTACATTCAAAGATGACTCAATCTTCAAATTCCCAATGTCAACCCAGAAGGAATGAAAGGGATCCTATCATAGAAGTTGATCCAAACGACGAAAAAAGAATCATCATTACTTTGACAACAGGAAAGAAATATGCAGCCGATAGATATTGTCCACACGCAGGTGCGGACCTTGCTTATATGGGTAAAGTAAACGAAGACGGTGGGATTGGGCCAGTTTTGATGTGTACCAACCACTTTTTGGAATTTTCCCTGGAAGAAGAAAAACGCTCATTTGTATCGATTCATGCGTGTCCGATTGAAGAGGGAACTTGTTCAAAAAATAAAAAATTAGAATGGTGAATTTATTAAATAGATATGTATAGTAAGATATGTACAATTATGATACGTTGAGTTGTTTACAAAAAAAAAAAAAATGTCTAAAGAGAGTCATCAGAGTCACGTCTTCCAGGTCTAATACGGAGACGTTCAGGGGCACCAGAAACAGTAGGTAGTCGGACCATGAGAGCAACAGGCAAATCTTCATGGCTGCCAATATAAACAGTAGCTCGAACTTTAAATCCAAATTGTTCAAAGAATTTTACGCTTTGTGGGTCAGTTGCTTCGACATAAGCAGGGTGTTTAGATTCGTCTGCTTTTGAAAGGACATAATTCATGAGAGCAGTACCATATCCCTTATGTTGTTCATGAGGTAAAACACCGATGTAAGTGATTGTAATAAATTGAGGGAAGGCAGACATAATCTTGCGCTTTGTTTTTTCACAGGAAGGGGCGACTTTAGTGACAGCGCGAAGAGCAGCCGTCCAACCAATTAAGCGAGCCAACTTTGCAGAAGATAAGACACGTGGCCATGGAGGTGTACTAGTGTTATTTGTCCAAGTGAGAACGCCTTTACAACCTTCCACTTGAAGAGCAAAGTCACGGCTTTGAATAGAGGCTGTGTTGATCATTTGTCTAAAAAGTGTGTATAGAAATTCTTCATGTTTGCTTTTATCGAGGCCCTTGACACACCATCCCATAATTGAGTTTGTTAAATAGGCTTCTGTTAGTGTACTAGCAGCTTCATTAAAAGCACCTAATTGCTAAAAATGAGTACATATTGTTTTTGCTGGAAAATAAATACTATGTGTACCTTTGATGATAGGTCTGATATTAACTGAATGTTGGTTTACATTGACTGTAAGCTTTCGACTTACTCGACAATCATTTTCCGCTTTTAATGACATCTTTTAGGATATATGATAATTTACAGTAAGAAAAGTGAAGAAAAGTCTGAAGTTTTGAATTGATGAACTTGCATTTATATATGATAAAAATCCAAACGGAGCATTTGGATCAAAGAACGATAGAGGACTAAAAAGGAAATTGTGGACGGAAACTTAATTGTGTAACGTCGAATCAATTTTTAGCAAACCCTGAATTGATCAAAGTTTAATTCTAATTGGATTCTTTTTCCCGTTCTCAAACAATAAGAAGATCATACAGTAAAGTCTATAGAAAAGTTTATTCCCCTTAAATAACCAAACGAAGCAATACTTTAAAATAGTTTACAAAGTATTTAAGGCATAAAATGTAGTGAGCACATAATGCTGCAACGCTACAAGCGCATAAAAAAAAAAAAAAGATCTAGACAAAGCATCTTGGCATTTATGCTTTGTTGAAAATCCTAAAAAAAAAAAAAAAATTCTAGACACTTTTATGTTCCAAATGCACATTTTTCTATTTTTCGCTTCCACTTTTTTTTGTCGCTACGTCAGAAAGCTTTCAATAAACGCGATACATGAACTCTAGACCATGAACAATATTAGATTACACAATATGAGCAATTTTATAATTATTTTGACACATCATGTGTTTTAATAATCTGTGATAAGCCCTTTTATTTTTACAAAAGGGGAACGCTTACTCTCGAGTTATTTTTAACGTGTTCTAAATAGATTTTGCTTAGAATATGTCAATGGACTTTTTACAAAAAGCTGTCCTCCTTTTTGTTTACTTTCCTCCAAGAATAGTAACAATACAGCTCCGATGGTATTTTTTTTTTTTTACAAAGAAATGAAAAGTGAAACTATTAGGATAGTAAAAAACTTGGCATAATGGCCATATAATTTACAAATGCTAAAAGTAGATATACAATTGCTTCTAAATACAGCTATATAAAAAAAAGAATGGAAGCACAAAGATGCAAGATGGTGTGAGTGATAGGTATCTTGTAAGATTGATTTTGATAAAAGAAAAAAAAAATTTTTTTTTGCCTGTTGTCCCCAAAATCTCGACCTTTTTTTCTTGACAGCTTCATTTATTATTGACGTAAATGATAGCCAATTGTGTTTAATAAGTTTGTTATAGATTTTGTAAGGTATCAATATAACATCAGCATAATCGAGAACTCACTATATGTAATATAGCGATGCTCAATGTAGATATAATACACAATACTTACAAGATAAGATTGTCGGTAAAATATTTTATATAAGTAGTTTAGTTATCATGGTAACCATTTGACATGGTGGTCACTATAGATACACATAGTAGCCTTTACAGTCTGGGTAAAACTACTGTTTTAGATACACGAAAAAACGAATGTCTGAAAAGAATAACCTGTCCTGTCGTAATAATTTGTTACTGATTCAGTTGCATGAGTAGTGTAACCATTAGCTGGCTTTATCAAAAAAAAAAAAAAAACATATCACATTTATTGCATATTGCGATAACATTTATACATGAAATCAACCTCAACTGTGTTGACAGAAAGAATCTTCACGGAATTAAAGTTACTAAACGTCGCCATTTTAGATGCTTCTTGTGATATCATTGTTTAGCTTGCATTAAAGTTTTAGATAAGCTCCACGTAAGTCTTTTTTTTTTTTTTTTTGAGGAAGAACAGAATATCATATTTTGATGTTACAACAAAAGCTAATAAATGCAGTTCGAATCTAGAGTAGAAGAAAGCTCAAGTCTAGAGTACGAAAATAGTTGACTGCTATATAGAGGTTTGAAGACAAAACACTTGCGTCAGATGGAAGAGTATTCCGTTACTGGACTAAAATAGTCTAATATACACTGTCATATAGTTGGTTTTCATAGAATAAAGGCATTTCAGGAGTATCTCCTCTTCGAATTTCTTTTTAGTATCTATGAATACCTCTTAGCAATATCAGTAACCCTCAAAGTCATTCGATCAGAAAATCAGCAGTGGGAACTGTTGAGGAAAGAAGCCGTAAATGGAAAGCCTAACAACAGAGAAAATCTTTTTACTTTTACTTTCTTTTTTTCTGACTGAAATTATACTATCTTTTGAAGTATCACTCCCCTTCTTATGTATTACTTGAAGCGTTCACCGCTCAGACTGACTATAACCTGCATTACATACCCAAATATAAGCTTGGTCTAGTCAATTCATTCTATTCTCCCAACAAGAGCAATTTTTTAAGAATATGTTCGTCCGTGAGTTATATTTGAAGTCACAATGCAGCCAACGTATATTTTCACATTGGTTCTTCTAATGTAAAAATTTAAATGTTAAAAAATGACAAATCTGAAAAATTTTAAAAGTTAGACAGTTACATCTCCGACATTTATTCAAGCAAAAGTCTTCAAACGCTTTCTTTTTGCTTTCTTCTGGCTTGGTTAATTACAAATGGCTTCGACAAAATCAGCACCTTCTTTTACTGGGTCACCACATACGGTAACATGTCTTTCTTTGCACACTTTCAAACTGTGTCTTAATTATTAGTTATGAATGACAGGATCAAGCATTAGCAGGGTTTGGTGCAGGCATAGTGTCGACAGCCCTGTTGCACCCTCTTGATCTCATCAAAATTAGATTTCAAGGTAGATTCAGAAATAATATGCTCGTTCATTAACTCAAATCCTCTTTTGTAGTTGATTCTGCACGACATTCAGAAAAAAGACCAGTTATGGGTGGAACAGTTAGAGCATTCAAATCAATTTTGAAAGAGGAAGGGTTATGGAGAGGGTTATATAGAGGCGTTTCTCCTAACATGGCAGGTGCAACTTTCAGCTGGGGTTTTTATTTTGGATGGTAAAAACACAATGTTTGTTGACACTTTCAAATACTGAAGCCCTATGTAGGTATAGTTTGATTAAAAAACACATGGCAAAGGACGACGAGGGAAAACTGTCTGCAGTTCAGCATTTACTCGCATCAGCAGAAGCAGGTAAAGTATGAGCGTAGCTAGGGATAATAAATGAGGTATGTTTAACAGGTGCTTTTTAGGTGCTTTAACTGCAATTATGGCAAACCCTTTATGGGTTGTAAAAACACGTATGTGTACAACATCATTTAATACGCCAGATGCGTATACTGGATTGTTAGATGGATTGAAACGGCTGTATGTTGAAGAAGGTGTTCGAGGCTTGTATAGAGGTATGGTTCCTGCATTGTTTGGTACGTCTCATGGGGCCATCCAGTTTATGGTATACGAGGAAATGAAAAAGCAGCGAAATGATTTGCGAAAAAAGAAGGGTATTATTTCTACTGACGAATTGAACGCTAAATTGAGCCAAACCGAATATCTTGTAATGGCTGCCACATCAAAAGTGATTGCTAGTGCTGTTACTTATCCATATCAAGTTTTGAAGAGTAGATTACAGGTAAACAAATAAGAGCACAGAAAAGTAAGAGACGAGTACTTAAAGATAGCAATTAGGACCGAGCAACTAAAGACACATATACAGGCGTGATCGATTGCGCTAAAAAGATATATAGAGCAGAGGGATATGTTGGTTTCTATAAAGGTCTGGCACCTGGAATTATTCGAGTCTTACCAGGAACATGTATCACATTTTTGGTGTATGAAAATCTCACTCAATATTTCAAGAGACATGCAACCTAAGACTATTGTCAAAACACTGCTGTATAATACATGCGATAGATTCCCAAGATATTTATAAAAATAAAAATTATGTTTGATGTTTGTCTAAATTCAAAAAAGAAAGGGTTTCTTGTCAAAACTTATATATTTTTTAAGAACTCTTGAAGTAGCTCATAATAAGGACACCAATAAGACCCAAAATGATAGGAACAATAACAGTGGATGTTTGAGATTTTTGAAGTGCTTGAGATGATGGCTTGTGATGTTTAGCAATCCATTGTTCAATCTATCATTAAAATCAATAAAAAAGCCTCCCATCAATATGTGCGTTTTGGATACTTACTTTTCCTACAGTCATAGAGATTTCCATAAATTTAGGGTCTGAAGCTTCATTCTTTTTAGCGATTTCAAAAACATATTGTCTAAAGATAGCAATAACGTTGTCCATGTTTGTACTCTTCAATATTAAGTTAACTGCTTCGCCTTTACGAATTTTGATATTACGTTGATAAACGTCTAAATTGTTGAATACTAAAGCAAGAGTGGCAATGGCCATAACTTGAGGAATTGCACAGAAATTGAAAACTGATTGGTTTTTAAGCTTAGATAAATAAGTAAGTACTTCAGGCACATCCTTTAAGACGTTTAAAACCATGTGATTTAAACAATCCCTTGCCTATCAAAATCATTAATATAACCTACTTGAGCAAATCATATGCTGTTATTTACCTTTTCCTTATTTTCAGGCTTGGTAAAATCACTAAACTTATCAGCGTATAAACCCCAAATTTCTCGTGGCCAGAATTGACGTCCATCATCTAAATCTTCACGATAATCACGGATAATGTTTGTCTTTTGTAAAAAGAGACCCATAGTGTTGGACAAATCTTTGTCCTCTGCAAGTTCTTGAGATTCAAGCCCCGAAGCGGCAAAGAGGTCCGAAAGACCATAGCCAACGAGACCAGCAACATAATGACAATAAAGATCGAAATCCGCAATAGTTGCGACTGAAGTGTTTTCGCGGTGTTCACCAGTAGCATAGTCTGCCATGCCATTACCCATTAACTTTGTGATGTTGGTAATAACTTTTTGATATTCAGGCTTGAGGCGAAGGAATTCATCAATCACAACATCAAAGTGTACCAATAACTCACGATCTTTTTCGTTGGGACCACCTACAAAAGTACAAGCTCAATAAAAACTGCCCATTGTATTATCCTTCGTCACTTACTTTCATTGAAAGTCCAGCCCTTTTGGTAAATAACTTGGTCAAAAGTTCTCAATAATCCAACCTTTCTATCCAAGTCCAAAGTCATATCATCTTCGACAGTATCCAAACCTCTCAAAACGAGATAAAATAAACAAACCTATAGTCTGGTTGGTCAGTTTCTCCCAAATACATTTTGAATATAAAGACTTACAGCATCTCTTAATTCATCATCCAACTCTTGAATGACAGCAGCAAAACTTCTAGAAGTCTAATTTGAAAGAAAAAAAGAAAAGAAGGATGAATAGGTTGCTTTTAGACTGTATCCATTTCCACACTTGCCATATTCAAAAAGTCATAACAGCGCTTTTTGGACGCGTCCCTTGCCAATGTCTCTTTAAGACGTTGTGCAGATGCAGACTTTGGTGCAAACTTGTATTTAAATAAAGCAGAAAGTTCTTCAGGTCTGGTAATGGAATCAAGAAAAACTTGCAACATGATGAACAATGAAAGAAGGGTACTGAAAAAAAAAAAAAAAAAAAAAAAGTTTGTAGTACTTTCAATTAAACTTACCTTTTTATACTATCCTGTCACTTGCGCAGGTTAAAATAAATTAAGCTTTTCAGAACTCCATTCTTAAAAAGGCATGCATGCCTTTGCATATTCTTTTGATTTTTATAGATTGGCACTGAAGATTAGTAGAGAGTGCTTGAGATAAATTATAAGGAGAGTAAAAAAAAAAGCCAGCTATAATACTCGTCTTCAATAGAGCTCTTCAATTAAGCACTACTATTATTGAGTAATATTCAATGAGTAACAAGGTTTTTTTTTTTTTTAATCAAATGACATACACCAATATGGCCCTTTCTAAAAAAAAAAAAAAAAAATATCTGTAATTTACTAATAGAGTCTAGTTTAAACATCTTGGCTTAGTGCAACTCATTTCAAAGCATAAATCATCTTGATAATACATTCTTCATTTGTGAATAATATACAATATACAACAGGGAAAACGAATTCACTCAATTGCTTAAGAATACTTACCAATAGCAAGGTAAGTTCTCCTTGAGATAATGAGCCATCCTAATATATCAAAAACCTGTTTTATAATATTCTTTTTTTAAAATAGATTTGTTTCTTGAATACAAGATAAATTACTCTAAGGCGTCAATCACCGTCCTTACATAAGCAAGCCATTCGGTGTGCATTAGCCTTTAATATTAGATAATAATCCTTCGTATTTTCAAGGTGTTTTGATACCCTCTGAGCCGTTAAACTATAGAAGCACTACAAAGGACTCACCACCTCTTTTGTAAAAGTTAAAGTAAATAAAGATATTCATAAAACTTGATATTAGTGTATCTTTTACCGTTGTAAACTGAAATATTCAGAATGGTGGCTTTTGAATAAGTCTTGGAACACTACGCGCACTGCCTGAGGTGGTTTTTGTTGGAGAAAAAAGTATACTGGTATATAGTAGTAGTCCCTTTAAGGAGAAACAACAGTGGTTAAACTATCAAAGATATATCAACCGCATGCTATAGCATGTTTAATGTGGTTAGATTGATCTTTGTTTGTTTTGAAAAAGACACATATAAAGGAGAAATCGAGGTTTAAGTTTCTTATTCTCTTTTTTTTCATGTATACTTAAATAGTCATAAAAATAACGGAAGAAGCGTTATGAGTGTCCGTATCACACTCTTTTCAAGCAACAAAGAGGTTGGAGCTTATATAACAATGTGCCGCTGAACTGCGCGTAGTGTCCCCCTTAAAAATTAGACCCAAAAAACTCGCGACATCAATGTTCTTCTTTCTGTTTTGTTATGTAGAATAAATGGCAAGCTTTGGGATAGCACAAGTTGATCACATAAGAAAAAGTGACTTGGGTTTCAAAACTAGTCAACAAAATGCATGTTTGTACCTATCTGCCAAGTAAGCCGAGGAACCTACGTCTTTGAGCAATTGGTGCCTTTTGATGTTATCGACCCTGTTAGGTTAATTTTATCAAACCTATGAGAACTAACTTGGCAAAATTGAAGCTAATAGTCATTGATAAAGTTAACATGGTTAGTAATCGGCAACTTCGATGGGTCGACAAGGTTTTGCCGATTTGTTTGGTTCTAGCAAGCTTTTTGGAGGGGTGAGTATGATTTTTGTAGTGAGCCTAAACTAATTACCACCTGCAACGTCATTATCTGTATACAGTCTCTGCTCAGGATTAGTATATGTGGGGTTATTTGACATACCGCTTTGACATATGTTTTGTGTTTATAAGTTACATACCATTATGCTTAATATTATGCTCAGCGAAACAACTACAGTAGTAGATATAGAACTGATGCGTACCCGTGTTACTCCAACTGTTCCTAGCCATACCAAGGGCTTGCATCCATTGTATTTATTTCATTATTTTGATTTTTATTGTAGTGGCAGAAGCTGCTCCATCAACCAAAGGTGGGAAAAGAAAAATAATCGAGGTTCTGTTAGGTATTGGGTTTTTTAATCAATACAAAATGGCCTTAATATTTCTATATAAACTCCAGTCTGAGTATCGAGTTGTTCCTTGGCCCGCCCCAGAGACCAAAGAATTAGTGGATTTGATTAAGGAGTACGAACGAAATCTTGTCTACGACCGAGTACAAACAAGAGGTAATAGAGCTGCTCACTGTGTAATTCGAGACTCATACAAGCCTGGTGAGCTTATCAAGATTCTAAAGACACTTTGGATTTCCAATGGTGAAAACAAGCTTACGCGAAATATTTTCCATTTCATCCCGCCCCCATATGCTTCTTCGCGATCAAGGTCAAAGAAATCTCAACTTTGCTGACTGTTTTTGTAATGTGATCCCAAGACAGCAACATCGAGGAGCTCAACAGGCTGCAGCTTTGATTTTAGTCTAGATGAAGGAAAAACACTAAAAGAAGGAGAAGTGAAATTTGCTTGCGTCATGCGCCATGAAAATATTTGTAGATGCCCAGTTGCTGCTTTTGCTTTTTTTATGTTTAGCTTACTTCAGGTAATAATCTAATGAATCTGAAAAATCAAGCTCAAATAGAAGACTAAACGTTAAGTTTTTCTTTGAACGATGTAGAATGGAGCAGATTTTTTGAGGAAAGAAAGATGGTACAACTGGAAGGTCTTACGTGGTCGTGACGATCCTGAAAAGAGTATCAGTGGTTTTCAGCAGTGGGAGACTGCAAAAAAAGTGTTTATGGAGCAAGATATTCACACAACAAGAGTAACGCATGGAGGTCGACACGCTGGTGCCATGGAAGCTGAAGCACTATAGGAATCCCCTTTGATTTGATTAAAAGAGGAGAAGGATGGAAAGATCGCCTCGGTCGTTTAGAGACCCGTTACCTTGGAAAACTATAATCACAGTTTGCAAGAGGCATGGCAGGCTTTTGGAACAAGCCTTTTGGCCTACCACGAAACAGTGTTTCCCCACCCATAAATCTTCAAAAAATGATTTTCCCCTGGATAGAAGATTATTGCGGTGCTGAGGATTCTGAATGATGGAATTCTTGCGATAAGGAGATGTGGAAAGTTGACGGAAATGAGGATGTACAAAACAGCATCCTTAATATTATTAGTGATGAAGAAAAAATTGAATTTACTGAAGAAGATGGCTCAAGCTCTAATTACAAAGGAAAGAAACAAAAAGAGAAAGAAGTAGTAGTACAAAGTAGCCTTGACACAGCAAAGAAAGGTTTCTTGAGACTTTTGGTTCAATGCAGACGAGTAATTTTACAAGACGCTGCTGTATGATTGTACTTGAAGAAAGAAAATAGCTGCATTAATATCAAGGTGAGCAACATTCGCAACAATCCTTTTGCAACTGCCAAATTCGCGAAATTTCAAGAAGAGGCTATAGCGGTTATAAACAACCCTTTTACCGATAAGCTTCAAGAATACGAAGAACTTGTACCAAATATTGTGGATTCACAGAAGGAAATGGTTTCTCGAATGAAGGAAAACCATACTCGACTGATGCATGGACAACAAGAACAGAATGAGCGGTTGAATAGAATTGAAAATTTTCTTGATAGAGATCAAAAGCAAAATATAATCTGATGAGATTATACTTAATATGCTTCTGTGCATAATTTTATTTTTCATTTCCATTAATATTTATTTCTGCCTGCCCCAACCTAGTAAGTAGGTTTAGAAAGTGTGTTAGCGTTATCAAACTTGGGTTGAACTGAATCAAGCCTACAAGTGATGCCGCAAAAAGCTAGGTTTACAAACCAGCTGGGAATCAGGACTTACGCTAAAAAACCTCCCGGGAGGAAAAAAAACTGGATACAATACGTGTATTAGCATTTGTAAAGAAAAAAAGAAAAAAAAAAAAAAAGAGGGGGAAAATTCATGCTCTTTTTATAACTTTCAAAATAAATTTGTGGCTTGTTTTCAGTGTGTGAGTTGGGACTTGGTTTTCTTTTTGAAGCAGAAAAAAAGTCACGGTATTCTTTTCAAACAAAAGAGGAAAAAAAGTAAATAAAGACAAGAAGAAAAAGGAGTAAAGAAAAAGAGATAAAGAAGTATACAAGTCTTTTTTAAATTCATGCTGATCTGTGTACTCTGTTTTTTTTAAGCGGAGGTGCTTTTAATAGGCTTTGTTTAACACAAATTCAGTTACTCAGCAAAGCCCGTAAATTTGGGTTGACTGCATATGGAGATATTTTTAGGAGGTATTTCAGGAAGATTTTACAAAGTATAAAGCGTTAAAATAAAAGTCGAGAAAAATAAAAATGATACGCGTATGTTCATTTAGTGGGTTTTGAAAATTTCAAAGACACAACTAAACACAAATGCACCAAGAGCACTATGATTTTCCAAAAGCAAATTGCCTCGACAGTTTTTGCAATGACAAAGTTTTCAATAAACACAATGGAACATGGGCTGCCAGATGTGTCCACATAGACTTAACATTGTGCAACGATGGGCTTAGTCCAGTTAAACGCAGATTCAAGAACGAGCAAAATTAATAAAATCTGGAGGGGCATATACGGGTTTATCCTACTATTGGTAATACTAGCAGGTTTTGTACTAAGTGCAGTATGTGCTATTAAGTACCATGTATAGCAATATGCTTCCTTGTAATTTTGACAACAAAGACTCTTCTTCATATACCAATACAATAATGGTTTTATTTTAAATCCATTACTATCTTGAATATTTATCATTGCAACCACCAGGAAACTTTACTGTTAGTAAACTAGTCGAGCAAGATTTTAGCCAACACAGTACCGCAATTTTTGCTCTGTCAGAGGCTAAAAACTCGCGTTTCAACCAATCAACTGGGATCGGATCATTATTTGAAGTAAATACCTGGTTTACAATACACATGTAACAATTAGGTTGAAACGAGTCTGTTAAAAATTTATCGGTTTAGAGAATTATTTATCGAGCATTACATGTCAAGGCTAGAGGTGAATAAGTTGTAAATATTTAAGCATATTAGGTAAGGTGATAGTTGCACACATCACAAATAATGGAGTGTAGCTTTAACGAAAGCAGTCTTGAAGAGCTAAAAGAGAAATACTTTTTTAAAGCTATTTTCATCTCAAATCCCTCCATAATCATATTTGTTTTCCAAGATGTTTTATATTGACAAAATACACTATTAACAGAATTCTGCGTCTAAACCAACCCGATCATTAAATATAACACAAAGCAGTGATTTAGAACCAATAAAATATGCGTTTTATGAAGTGTCTATGTATAGATGAAAAGAGCAAATAGGTGAATTAGTTAAAGTGTTCACGACCAGCCAAAAGGTCAATAATTTCTCTATGTTCAGTCCACCAAGCTGTACGAGGCTTACGGTTCTTCAAATCAGTATTCGTTTCCATGAGCTTAGAGACCGGTTCAAAAATAACAGAATGGCCAGAAATACCAGCTACAGCAACCGATTCTTTGGCATTGGTGAGTTCGACAGGACAAGGAAACCCACAGTCATTGGCCTTCTTAAGAGCTTCAGAAGCATGCTCCTCGATAAACTGAATGCATCGCATAGCAAGACGAGTAGCACGAATACGATCAAGTGGAGAAGGGGAAACACCTTGCTGAATGTGACCCAAAACAGAAGTACGAGAATCAAACATCTCATTACCTTCATCTTTAATAATATTCGAAATAACATCAGTCGTATAAGTCTTGGAAACATCTTCCGTGCGCAAGATAATTCTGCCTTCACTCTTATGAGGAGCGTCATGGCTGTAGACGTTCTTCAAATACTTGACGTCAGCTTGAAGACGAGATAGATTGATGCCTTCTTCTGGGATATAGACAGTAACAGCACCTACACCAAGACCGGCTTCAACAGCCAAATAGCCAGAACGTCCACCCATCACTTCGACGACAAACACACGACGGCGAGATGATTGTGCCGATTGAACTATAGCATCACACGAGTTTACAATAGCATTAAGCGCAGTATCCGAACCAAGTGAAAATTCAGTACCAGGCACATTGTTCGAGATCGTTGCAGGAATTAAAGTGATGGGAATACGAAGAGAAGGATACGCAACGCGAGCTTCTTCAAGTTTGTGAATAGCAACATAAGCTTCAAACCCACCAACGACCAAAAGACCTTGGATGTTTTGCTTTTGGAGTTGGTACGCAACCATACCCATGTCAACACTTTCTCCGGGCACACAACGGTTCGTGCCTAGTTCAGAACCGCCGAGGTCGGTCCAGCCATCAACTGACATCCATGACATTTCTTGAAACACGCCGCGTGCAAGACCTGCAAAACCGTTACCTACCGTGATGGGCGTGTGGCCGCGATTGAGACAATAACGAACAGCAGTACGTGTGGCGGCGTTCATACCACCAGCAGGAGCACCGGTATGAACAACAGCAATGCGGAGATGCTCGTGTTTAGGCAAAACAATCGAATGGTCGTCGAAAATGGTGGTCGCGTTGAAAGCGCCTAGTTCTTCAACGAACTGAGGATCGCGAAGTGACATGGCACGAGCAAAGTCTTTGTTTTCAATAGCATCTGCTACTTGATGAGTCAGTTTCACGGCGTCAAGAAGAGGATAACGAGTCACTTTGTTATCGACTAAGCCGATTAGGGGAGAAGGTGTTTCTGGAGTAGAATCAAGAACGGCGTTCACAGCTTCAATAGATTGCGTTGTGGCCAAGAGACGGTCGTAGAAAGCAGGAGAGCCACCACGTTGTGTGTGGCCTAAAATAGTCACACGTGTATCGAGACCAAGGCGGTTCGTCAAAACGTCCTTGAGGTGCTCTGCTTTGATAGGGTTTAAGTTCTTATCAATAGCACCTTCAGCAACAATGACGACTGTCTTTCTCTTGCCCAAGCTGCGGTGTCTATGAATGACTTCACACATGGCGGATTCCCAGTCGTCATCTTTGGGCGGCTCTTCAGGGATGAACAGAAAATCGGCACCGGTAGCAATAGCCGTTTGAAGACCTAACCAACCACAATGACGGCCCATGACTTCAATGACGAAAGCGCGAGAGTGAGATAATGCAGTGGTGGATACGGCATCTACAGCTTCACAAATACGATGAAGTGCAGTAACAGCGCCAATTGTGATATCGGTAGTAGACATATCGTTATCGATAGAGCCGACAAGGCCGACAATGGTCAAAGTCTTATAAGCATCGGCCTCTTCGTCAGAGATACGGTTTGTGTTTTTGAGTTCGTCTACCAGACCAGGCCAATCGGCACGGAAGAGATCAGCACCGGTCAAAGAACCATCGCCACCACAGACAATTAAGGCGTCAATACCGTTCTTGACGAGATTTTCAGCGGCTTGAAGGCGTCCCTCACGGGTCTTGAAACCCATGCAACGAGCTGTACCGATCGTTGTACCTCCCTAAAAAAAAAGAAAATCAGTCATCAACATTCCTAGCCATGATTTTACATACAACAGCCAACCAGCCTCGAACATCTTTCCATTCCATTTTCTTTAAACGATCACCACCATCAATAAGACCTAAAAAGCATGTTATAGCTCGGTTAAACCATATGGAAACGGGGTTTTACCTTGATAGCCTTCATAGACAGCAAAGACATCACAATTTTTTGCAATACCGTAGCGAACAACAGCACGGACAACAGGGTTCATACCGGGAGCATCACCGCCAGAAGTAAGAACCGCAATTTTTTGACGTTTAACACCATCCGTAGCAGCTTCAACAGCAGCAGCAGCAGAACTAGCTCTATGAACACTTTGGTTTGTAAAGGCAATGATATTATTGAGAGGATCCAAAACGTAAATCTTTCCATCGTATCCGTGATCTTGAATAGCCACATTCAATTCATTCAATTTACTTTGAATAGCCTTTTTTTTTTTCGATCGCTGTCAATTTCTTTTTTTTTTTTTTTTTTTTTTTTTTTTTTTTTTTTTTTACATTGTTACTTACATTGATATTTTCAACAGAGAATACAAGAGCGTTTTCTTCTAAAGACCAATCAATATCAGTAGCTATTTTAGGTTGGGCAATAGAAGAAGGGTTCAAAACGAGTTTTATTGTGGTTTCATTCGTTAACCAAGCTGTTCGAAGATCATTCTCTTTCTTGTCAGAAATTGCCTTGAATCCGACGGCTTGGTAAAATTCAAGAGCGCGTTTGAAATCTTCGGCTGTAATTGCGTTAAATATGATATGTGAAAGACCTTTAGAAAGAACCATTTTTATAGAATAAGGGAGAAAAAAAAAGACGAAAAAAAAAAAAAAAAAAGGGAAACTTTTCATTATCATGGGGTTTTTGGTGGAAGAAGTTCAATAATGTGACTCGGGAATGCTTTGAGGGGAGGGGCAGAGAAGTCAAAAACAAGAAGCACAAGAACTCGTTTTTGTTAGTAAATTGACCATAATTAAAGCTTTGTTTTTATGCCGAACCATGACTAGGACACACTTCATTGACAACTTTCGGATCGTCTTTTGGGACTCACATCCAGTTTCCTTTTTTAGAAACTGGGATTTACCGATCAAGATAAACTCTTTGAAGAAAAAACACCTACTAGGAGATAATTTTCGGTCTACTCTGATCGAAAGCTCTCAAAGTTCGCAAAAACCTTTTATCTTAATCAAAGTAGCAAACTGAAGCTACTAGTAAAGCTATACACTCACTTCATCAGAAATACATATCTTATTAGAGGTAGCCTTTATTGCATGAGTTTTTTTTTTTTCCTTATCAAGCTGTGATATGGAATAATCGATAAAGAGCCTGGCCATGGAAGCTCATATGCAGCGCTATCTGTGTGTACACGTAACATTGAATCGAGCTTTAATTCAAGAGTAGGCAAAAAGTGATAGGGAAAAGTATTAAAATCACTATGCAGGATGACACTTCAAATTTGACATCTTCATTTCAAACTCATTTTTTTAATTCTTTTCTTTTTGTCAATTGTTGTTAATTATGGAATCTACATTAGAATCGACCACTGAAAAAAAGTCAGTACCCAACATTAGACTTCAATTAGAAGATCTTGCTTTTGGCTCAGTAAATTCACAAGTTTTATTTCCTTCTATAATAGCAACTAACAATGTAGCGTAAGGTAGCAGGCATGGTTGGGAAAGTGGTAGAGTATCCATTTGACACAGTAAAAGTCAGGTTACAGACCCAATCCGTTGAAACCCCTCTTTTTAAAGGGCCTATGGACTGCTTACGTGCTACAGTTCAACAAGAAGGATTTAAAGGACTATTTACAGTAAAGACAAGAGAAAAACAAGTAGAGTATACTCAAGTATAGATGATATAGGGTATGTCTTCTCCTATTGTAGGTGCAATGATAGAAAATGCAGTGTTGTTTCTATGTTATCGACAGATTCAAAGAAAGATTCGAGAGGTATCACCACCAGTACAAACTCCCAATACTGTTTTAGACGATGATGGACAGGTACCTTTGACACTCAATCAATTGGCCTTAGCGGGTGCAATGGCTGGTTCTGTTGTGTCTTTTGTTTTGACGCCTGTTGAATTGATTAAATGCAAACTACAAGTGCAACATATGGTTGGCGCTGAACAATTTAATGGTCCCTTGGATGTTATCAAACATACATTAAAGACACAGGGGATACCAGGGTTTTTTAGAGGATTTATGCCAACATTGATTCGAGAAACTGGCGCTAGTGCGTTTTGGTTTGGCGCGTATGAATACACATGTGCACACCTCATTCAAAATAAACAGAGCACAAGTAGTAGGATCATTTCCAAGAAGGACTTGACTGCCCCAGAACTCATGTTGGCAGGTGCTATGGGAGGAATTGCCTATAATTTATCTCTGTTCCCTGTAGACGTGATTAAATCAAGAATACAAACAGAACAAAGCAAATCAAAAACGTTTTATGAAGTCTCAAAAGAAATCTATAGTGGTGCAGGTATTAAAGGCTTTTATCGAGGCTGTGCTATGACAGCTGCCAAAAGTGCTCCAGCAAATGCTATTATTTTCATGACTTATGTAAGCATCATTGATTCAGTGTTAGCTTTTCTTTTATTGACCAGTTCTTTAATTAGGAATTACTAAGTCGTTACTTGGGCTCTTCATAGAAGCAACAGTATAGTCTCCTCTTCACTTATCGTCATATCACACCCAAATTTGGCAATCAGGAGAAATATTTTTTTTTTTTTTTCTTTCTTCTTTTTTAAACAAAAGTGTGATGGCAAATTCTGGAAGCATGTTTAGTTCACCTGAAACATTAAGTAAAAAGATCTCAACTGCAACTTCTGTATATTCAAATAAAGTTGTTTTAAATAACAGCACGTCGACTTCCTCAGCTGAACCAGCAGCTTCTGTTGATGAATCTCGAGATGACTTGGATTCTCTAGTAAGCTTTTTTTTTTTTTTTTTCATTTCCTTAGCAATCTCATTTTTGAAATCAAAAAAAAAAAAAAGACAGTGTTAGGAAAGTGTATGTGTTGTAATAGGTAAATATGAGATTATCTATTCTTTGTCTGGGTTGTATTTTTTGATATGCATTTTAGTGAATTAAAGTATCCTTCGTCTGTATCACGTTTCCGGTGTCCTGTATGTGATACGATTAATGACCTTAAACCGCATATTCGACAGCAGCTTCAACCGCTTACACTAAAATCACTGAAGAAAGCAATACATGAATGCAAAGTCATTGAAAGATCAAAAAGGTCCAAAAGCATCGCTGTGAGCGATAAAGAAAGGGAAAAGATATATGAACCAGTAGAAAAATTACTAGAAGTGATATTCAGTAGTTGGGTCTGCTTAAATCATAGCTTTCCCAATGTAAGTCTATTGATGAAGAAACAGCGAGTGTTTGCTTATAATAGATATTATATAGGATGAAGAAACTAGTTTACAGGACAGTGGGATTAATATGGACGAGACGAGAGAGGCTTATCGAATTATATTAAACTTGGTACGGTTTTTACATACGCAGAATTTTTTCTTTATTAACATATACATAGCCAGTGAATGTCATCCGATCCATGATGTCTGCTATCGACAGATTATTAAAAAGACCAGCTGTCCCACTAAGAAGAATGGTAGACATCAAATTCCTACTTATTATATTAGAAAATCCTTTATTAGCACAGCATAATTTTCCAGCAGAAACAAAATACCACCACAATTTGCTAAAGAGAGTCTTTGGCATGTTGAGTTGTCTTAACAACGAATGTCACCACGGCTTAGTGAATTGGTTTTCCAATTACCCGGTCAAGTATTTTGAAGCAAAGATCGACCTAATACATGCTTTTTTAAACCATCGAATATCCAGAGCGAGAAGAAGTCAACTAGCTCTTCCAACAGCTTATGAATCCGACTGGAAAATAGCAAGTGCGTCAAGAGTCATGGCTCTCCTATGTTCGTATCTACATAAAAACTTACATGGTTTTTTTTTTTTTTTCCTTTTCTAACGTTTCTATGGAAATAGTTGCTGCAAACAATCAAGCAAACAAAGTGCATATATCTGAATTTTACAATACGATGGCAGACTATATTAATTTAATGGGTGATTTTGAATCGTGGCAATCCCAATCTGGCAAATTCGCATTCTGTCAGTACCCCTTCCTGATCAGTATGGGATCTAAAATGAAAATTGTGGAGTCGGACGCTAAGCAACAAATGGAGACCAAGTGGCGCGAGGCATTTTTCAATATGCTCTTCCACCAAAAAGTATCCAATCCCTATCTTGTGCTTCGAGTGTCTCGCGATAACTTGATCGAAGACTCTTTGCGTCAACTAGCACAACATGAACTCGACCTGAAGAAATCATTGCGCATTGAATTCGTGGGTGAAGATGGTGTGGATGCAGGCGGGTTGCGAAAAGAATGGTTCTTGCTGCTCGTGAGGTCCCTGCTTGATCCACAATACGGTATGTTCACTTACGATGAAGACTCCAACTTGTGCTGGTTCAACCCTGCCAGCTTCGAAAATGAAGATCAGTTCTTTTTAGTCGGCGTTGTGCTTGGATTAGCGATACACAATTCAACCATTTTGGATGTTCATTTACCTACAGCGTGTTACAAGAAACTGCTCAATTTGCCTACAGGTCTTGCGGACCTGGAATCGTTTCGTCCAGCATTAGCGCGAGGATTTAAACAACTTCTTGAGTTTCAAGGCGATGTGGAGAATACATTTTGCAGGTCGTTTGTCGCGGAATTCGAGGAGTTTGGGCAGCGTCGTGATGTGCCGCTTATACCCAAAGGTGATCAGATTGCAGTCACACAGGAAAATCGACATCAGTTCGTGTCACTTTATACAGACTTTATCTTGAATCAGAGTGTTGAACGTCAATTTGGGGCCTTCAAGCGTGGATTTTATCATGTTTGCGGAGGAAACGCACTGTCTTTGTTTCGACCGGAAGAAATTGAACTTCTTGTGCGTGGAAGTGATGAGCCTTTGGAAATAGACGATCTTAAAGGACAAACGGAATATATAGGTTTTGATGAAAATGAAGAGACTATCGTGTAAGTGATTTTAATCTATGAGAGAAAGTTTGTTCTTATTCTTTTTTTTGCTAGTAATTTTTGGGATATTATGAAAGCAATGGAGCCTAAAATACAGCGTAAATTATTGATGTTTGTAACAGGAAGTGACCGTATACCTGCTACGGGTGCAACACAAATGCATTTAAAAATCACGTGCGGAAATAATGGCGACAGTGACAGGTAAAAAAAAAAAAAGCCTACTTTATATTTTTTGGAAGTGAGTAATTCATCCTATTTTTGGATAGGTTACCATCTGCTCATACGTGTTTTAATCAATTGATTCTGTACAAATACCATACAAAAGAAAAGATGCAAAGGATGCTTTTAAAGGCAATTGAAGAGTCTCAGGGATTCTATGTAAAATAAAAATAGATTATATACCACACATTAAAGTGGATGGAATTGAAGTCTTCTAAGGGGGGATACTATTACATACTATTGATATAGTTTCATAAGGTATGCATTTGTTGTGTTTTCTCCTTTTTGCTGAATCTAAAAAATGCCCTGTGCCTGAAAAATATATTCTTAGCAACATGTAAACACACTTCATTATACATATATAGTAATATACAGGATGATTTATCACAAATTACTGTGCATTTATGTACATGGTGATGTTCTAAAGTAAAACGTCAGAAGTCAAGGGAAGCTTCGTCGTGATACCATTGTCTGTTCTAAAAAGAGAAAGTCTCCTGGTTTGCTTAAACAGGAAATACAAACAAAACGTGATGTCGTGTTTTGCTTTTGTCCATCTAGAGATACATGTATTCAGCTGAAACCAAAAACGCGCATGTTGGGTAATATTACTTACTTTTACGTATTTCATGACAAATAAAATGAAGGTTTGCTATTTTTATATATAGTCTTGAATGAAGTCATATTTATACACTTGAAAAAAAAAAAAAAACGAGGGAGCTTTCCTAGGATAATTCGGTTAAAAATACCCGGATAAGACATGAATACTGTTCTAAATATAGCAAAAATTTTTTTTAAAAAAAACATGCGGATTACTAAAAAATCCGTCTTTTTTTTTTTTTTCTTTTTCTTTTTCTTTTTTTTTTTTTTACCTTGGTAAAGATGGTATTATCCAAATTATTTAAAAAGAAAGAAAAGCATGTGCCAGGTGGAGAACCTGAAATGGTGTATAGTATGACGCCTCGACATGGCCACGGTCAAGATGTTTTGGATGAAAATGGTATTCGTCAAGTAGCTGGTTGTTTACCCATTGATCCTATCAATAAACGATTTTTGTTGATTTCATCCTCAAGTAATCCAGGCACTTGGGTGATTGTAAGTTTGAAAAAAAAAAAAAAAAAGCAATAATTATTTGAAAGTAGAAGTCTCACAAAGTATTAGCCAAAAGGGGGTTGGGAAAAAGATGAAACACAAAAACAAGCAGCAATGAGAGAAACATGGGAGGAAGCTGGTGTTAAAGGTATTATTACAAGACACATAGGTGTCTTTGCAGAGAAATCAAAATCAGGTGTAAAAGCGCATCATTGGGTTTATGAAATGGAAATTAAGGAAGTAACTAAAAAATTCCCAGAACAAAAGAAGAGACAGCGACGTTGGGTAAACCACACTTGATGATAAATACGGATTCTTCCTCTCTAAATGTGTCTGTATTTTTTAGTTTACTTATGATGAAGCTATGTTGGCTGTAAAAGCTCATTATATTCACGATGCTCTTAGTATGTCAAGTCTAAGCCCTCTTGTACATCCTGTTGCAGAAACTGTAGAGGGTGGCAAGAAGAAGAAAAAGAATAAAAAGAAAAAGTCAGAAGAGGAAGGAGAAGACGAACAAGAAGAAGAGGAGGAGGAGGAAGAAAAGAAAAAAAATAAAAAGAAAAAGAAAGAGAAAAAGTTAGACGGAGAAGAAGACGAGGAAGAAGAAAAGAAAAAGAAAAAGAAGAAGGATGAAGACAAGAAAAAGAAGGAAGAAGAAGAGGGTGGAGAAAAGAAGAAAAAGAAAAAGAAGAAAGACGATATAAAAGAATTGGAACTGGATGAAAACGGTGTCATTCTTAACGGTGATAGTAAAATTGAAGTTGAAGAAAATAACAATGTTGGTACAATAGACTCTGAACTTGATGACTTGTCACAAATACCACTCATGTACACTTCCACTGGAAAAGCAGATATATCCACTCCCCCTCTTAGAGATACTAAAATTACTCATGAATTGCATCAATAATAATAATAATAATAATAATAATAATGATTTTGTGAAATTTTTCTTTATTTTTTTTTTTGTTTTCTGAATGAATTTATCCAAAACTTTACCAAGTGATGCACCTGGCTTATTATATGCCGGATTTAACCAAGACCACGGTTGTTTTGCTGTTGGACTTGATAATGGTTTTAGAGTCTATAACTGTGACCCTTTAATAGAACAAGCTAGAGATGGTAATCTATAATTCAAACATTCATAGCATTGGGACACTATTAAAAAAAAAGTACATATATTTTAGAGTCTGATGAAGGAGGAATCTCCATGGTAGAAATGTTATACCGTACAAATTATCTTGCTCTTGTTGGAGGAGGTGCAAGGCCAAGATATCCACCCAATAAAGTGATCATTTATGATAGCATGAAAAGAAAACCCGTGTTAGAATTAGAATATAAGAGTCAAGTCAAAAATGTAAAGCTAAGGAGGGACAGGTAAACTTCTTTTGATATAATCCGATTTTTATGCATAACCAGTTTATAGGTTAACTGTCGTTCTACAAAATAAAGTCTTTGTTTACCAATTCAATTTACCCCCCGAGCTACTTTATACATTTGAAACTTGTGATAATGAAAAAGGTATGTATAATAGTTAGTCAAGTGTGCTGAATTCATGATGTTGTATGGATAGGTCTCGCTGCTGTGTCCACATCGATAGAACATGCTATATTAATAATACCTGGTCAAAAAAAGGGTCAATTACAGATAATAGACTTGAATTCATTAGGGGATACAGCAACTTACACACGTAGGTCTATAAACGTTAGCATAATAGATGCACATTCAGGTCGATTAAGCTGTATATCGTTAAACCAGGAAGGTACACGATGTGCAACAACTAGCAACAAAGGTACACTAATAAGAGTATTTAATACATTGACCGGTACATTACTGCATGAATTACGCAGAGGAGTGGATAGGGCAGAAATATACTCGATTGCATTCAATACAGAATCTACAAGGCTTGCTGTATCTTCAGATAAAGGCACCATTCATATGTTTAATTTAGATCCCTCTGTTGTAACTCATATGGATCATAAACCTCGAGGTCCAACTTACGGCGAAGTCATCGCGTATTCAACAGAAACACCAACCCAACATGGCCTCACACACACTGGAAATCGTGGAAGCGCGCTCAGTTTTATGAAAGATATTTTACCGAAATACTTTAGTTCTGAATGGAGTTTTGCTCATGCTAAAATAGCCACAGAAAGTAGATGTTTGGTAGCTTTTGGAAATCAAAAAAATTCAATAACAGGTAAAAAAAAAAAAAAAATTACCTTATGCTTAAAGGAAAATTTTAAATCATGAATGGCTATAGTTATTTGTGCTGATGGAAGTTGTTATAAATTCTTTTTCGATCCAAGAAAAGGTGGTGAATGTACAAAAGAGTCTTTTATACGATTCTTGAAATGATAATAAAAAAAAATAAAAAAAAATCGCGAGTCACATTATCTTACCAATGTTCTATCACTTTTTACCACCTGAAAAATATTTCTTTTTTTACCTGAAATATAATGGATGTGAGTGTAATTGAAACTAACACCTATTGTTCGAGAAATTAAACAGTTTATTAGTACGATTATCAACCGCATAACAACGACTCTGATTTTGTAGCGTAAAGATTAAAAAAATAGAGTGACAGTTATCAATGACTAACGCCTATTTAAAGAGATACTTTAGATGACCAAATGTTATCCGATAAACCACGCATTCTACTCATGGGTCTTCAAAGGTACACGCTTTTAAAGAAAGAAACAACAAAGTAGTTAATGTGATGTTTACAGGAGTGGAAAATCTAGTATTCAACGTGTGGTGTTTGGCAAAATGCCTCCCAATGACACATTATATTTAGAAAGCACAACTAAAATTCAAAAAGAAGACATTACGTAAGAGACTCATCTTATCAAAGCACTATTATGATTTAACCCCACTTAAAAACTAATAGACGATCTTTTATTGATTTTCAAATTTGGGATTTCCCTGGACAAGTAGACTTTTTTGACGAGTTAGCTTATGATCCTCAAGACATATTTGGAACAGTGGGCGCTTTGATCTTTGTTATTGATGCACAAGATGATTACAACGAGGCCTTACATAGATTATTTACCACAGTGACGAGTGCTTATCGTGTCAATCCTTCAATCACATTTGAAGTGCTTATTCATAAAGTAGACGGCTTATCTGACGATTATAAGAGTGGTAAAAATGATTTAGGCATGCAAAATATAGATGGACCTAGTTAACAGTCTATTAGATACACAGCGTGATGTTCAACAACGGATGAGTGATGCTTTAGCAGACGCCCAGTTGGAATATATTCATTTGACGTATTATTTGACGAGTATTTACGACAATTCAATTTATGAAGCATTTAGTAAAATTATTCAAAAATTGATTCGAGAACTACCTACTTTAGAAAACTTACTGAATGTCTTATGCTCTGTAAGTAAATAAGCTCTGAGAATTGGCTTTTATTTATTTCTGTATGTAGAACTCTGGCATTGATAAAGCTTATTTGTTTGATACTTTAACCAAGATTTATATTGCCACAGACAGTTCACCTGTAGATATGCAGTCTTACGAATTATGCTCTGATATGATTGACGTTTGCATTGATGTAGAGTGTATTTATGGGTAATAATCTTTTCTAATGAAGTAGGTTTGAGGCTAACTCAAGTATGAAATAGTGCACAAGGGAATAGCCCCAATAACTTATCCTTATCTGATACACCCGATCGTAATAATATGCTGCTGTTGGACGGGCCACAAACACCCGTCTCACTTGACCAAAACGAACAATTAGATCCTGACTCTGAAAGCTATCAAGACAGACTAATAGAACTACATAGTGATTTACAACGACCCAGCTCAGACTTGGAAGCTTCAAGTTTAATCAAACTGGATAATGGCGATGTTCTTTACATGAGAGAAGTAAACAGGTAACTTTTACTATTAATTTACGTCTAACACTTATTCACTCTTTTTAGACTTTTAGTCCTTATATGTCTCTTGCGTCAGGATAACTTTGAAAAGCATGGTTTGATTGATTATAACTTTCAATGCTTCAAAGAAGCTGTCACTGAAGTATTTGAATTTTCAAGAAAAAGAAATACCCAACAAGAGCAACAACGCTCTTAAAATAAATCCAATCTTTTTGCCTTTGAGCATTTAGTCTATTAGAGTTACTGTGTATTACAAATACATATGTCTGCCTTCCATTTTCATATGCTAATATTCTTAAAAGCTATACTAACATTAGCCTTACGCGAGTGTCGTCATGCGTACGAGAGTACTACAGTGCTAATTCCTATGCTTCCCTTAATTGGCATGTATCGAAGTCTAGATTTGCAAATACGGAGCTGCAACTCGTTCGCTTGACCAATCAGATAAACATCACATGTGGCTCGCTCATCGTGGCTGTTGTACCTTTTTTTTTTTTTTTTTTTCTCCATATGTTAAATCCAAGATTTACTTGGAAATGGCTTTGTAATAATTTTTTTTTTTTTTTTTCTCTTTCTTTCTAAAATTTCTTTTTTCTTCTTTAGTGTGAATGTAAGAAAATGAGTCCTTTTAAGAGTATGACAATGCCAATGCAATCACCAACAAAGACCCAAGAATATATTTATAACAAGAGTCATTCAGTTCGCAGTCGACATAATAGTAATATAACGAATGATAGTCGACTTTCGGTTGATTCAGATATAAGCACTGCTGTACCTGAGCTGCATCCACCATTTGTTCTTCGTGTAGTTAATCCAGATATTGTAGAAGAAGAAGAGGACGATGATGACGAACCTACTGATACGCCCACGCTGAATAGTGTCACTTCAACTCCAGAAATTACATCCGTGCCATCATCGAATACACAGCAGTCTTCTATAATAAATAACAACGTGCCACCAACCAACAACCACGTGCAAATGGATACATACAGTCCTGATTTAGTTCCCCCAAAGAATAACTTGAAAGCAACAGATCGAGCGACTTACAACCCCACAGTCATTAGGAAAGAATCAAAGATACTGATAGAGGAACCAAACGCAAAAAACAATAAAGCATTCGAGCTCTTGCCTCCTCTTGAACTCTTACCGCCTCTTTTCTCAGAACAGGACTCTCATTTATTGACACCTTTATCAGAGACAAGTGAATCCTCTTCTCCTACAACCAATCCTGTCATTACGCAATCACCACCATCGCCTCCCCAACTACCCCAACACCAACCAGAATTAGACATTGAAGTCCCTCCTCAACCACCTGTCATTCATCAAAGCGACTATTTTAATGACTACAAGGCCACACATCAACGTAACGTATCGTTAACACCCTCACTCACACCTTCTTCCATCTACACCACACAAGTTCACCAACAACATGCCTCCAATTCGCGCTATTCCAAGGCCTCTTACAGCCTCACCAACAATCCCGAAGCCTTAAAGA
This sequence comes from Mucor indicus B7402, assembly GCA_000697295.1. NCBI lineage: Eukaryota > Fungi > Mucoromycota > Mucoromycetes > Mucorales > Mucoraceae > Mucor > Mucor indicus. Next base: position 12,425 of record JNEK01001384.1, on the reverse strand, counting down.
TGTACAAGAAAATGGCGATCAAAACCAACGACCCAGTTGTCCAACTCACTTATGCCAAATACCTTCTAGAAATTGCTAGCTTATACGACACCGATCAAAAACGACCCAACTTCCGCCCCAACCTCACCCTCCCTGCATTCACCAAACGCCGCGACAGTTTCTCATCGACCAACAGCCGTCGCAGTAGTCTCGACACACACGCGAGCCTCAACACCACATTCACGATCCGCCGCGAGACAGACACCCTCGATGACGGCAAACACAAGAAAAAGAAGATGTTGGAGGACGAGGGTGTGGCGTGGATCCAACGTCTTGCCAAGAAGAACGTCGGTGAGGCTGCGTACCTGCTCGCTTCATGGTACGACAAAGGCACATACGGGTTCCGAAAGAGTCCCACGAGGTCTCGCAAATACTATGAAATCGCAGCTCATGATAAAGTGCCCGAAGCCATGTTTGCCGTTGCTTTGATTTATGAAAAAGAGCAAGATTACATGACGTCTTTTCAACTCTATGAAGAAGCAGCGAGTTTAGGTCTTGTTGAAGCGCTTTATGTAAGTGTCCATATAAAAAGAAAAAGGGTGTTACTTATATATATATATATATATATAGAGGATTGCTATGATTAATTTGAATGGTGAGTTTGGGTCGAGAAGGAATGTGGCAGCTGCTATGCAGTTATTGATCAAGGCTTCAGAAAGTACGAGCTCGACGTGTCCAGAAGCACCCTATACATTAGGGTTACTTTTATTAAATGATTATTCTTCAGAAATGAACATACCTAGGTAAGTTAAAAAAAAAAAAAAAAGAGGGGGGGGGGGGGGGGGAATAGCAAGTTTTGATCCATATTATTAGTGAATTGATTCAGACTTATGGTGGTACATTTGCTGCTACGACGTATTTGGAATATGCTTCGGAAATGGGATATTCACCAGCACAGTACAAGTTGGGTTCCATTTATGAAAATGGATTGTTTGGACATCGCGTGAATTTAACCAAGGCACACACGTATTATGAACTTGCTGCTAATACGAACGATTATGGTTTTGCTATGCTTGGTCTTAGTCGTATTTGCAATCAAGGCGTTAAAGTACCACCTGAACAAGTGGATGAACAAGTGGCTATTTTTGAGCAGGATGAGTCAGGTTGGATCAAGAATCATTTAAGAGATGAAGATAGTGCTTTTAAGTGGTGCCAATTAGCTGCTAATCAACATATACCAGATGCATGTTATTTATTAGGGTAAGAAAAAGTTACTTACAGTGTGTCCAAGAGCTTATGGTTTTATAGTTGGTATTATGAAATGGGTATTGGTGTTCCTCGAGATTTCGAACAAGCACACCGTTATTATAATAAAGCGGTTAAAAAGGGAAATCATAAAGAGGCTGCAGATCGAGTTAAATTATTGGAGACGCTAGTTAAGCATAGAGAAAAGAAAAAAGGATTACATGAATCCATTCTTAATCCGAATACCAGCATGCTTGTCAAGAACAACAATAGAGAATCACAATGTCTCATAATGTAGCCCTCTCTCTCTCTCTTTTTTTTGATATCTGTATATCTACTTGTTTATTAAAAATAATACTATACCTTTTTGAAAAATGCTCAACTAGTGTTCTGATGTCTCAAGTATATATATATATCAATCGTCATTTGTTTAAAAAAGTAAAATTTATTTACACAAAAAAAGAAAAGGTTCTTTTTTTCTACCAAGTAAACTTAGTTAGCTTTAGCGAAACGTTCAGCAACGGTTTCCCAGTTAATAACTTCCCAAATGTTCTTCATGTAATCAGGGCGAACATTCTTGTACTGCAAGTAATAAGCCTATTATTATAAAGTTTAATAAAAAAAAATTGGCTTGCATGAATTTTTTTTTTTTTTTTTTTTTAATTCCTTACGTGTTCCCAAACATCAACACCCAAAAGAGGAGTCAAGTCTAATATATCAAAACGTTAATAAAAAAAAAAAAAAATCACGTATGACTCGTGTTACTTACGAAGCAAAGGATCTTGGTTTGGAGTAGTAGCAATTTCAAGACGCTTAGCGGCCTTGTTATAACCCTGATATTTTGTTTAGTCGAATGATGACGCGTAAAATAAAACAAAAAAAAAAAAATTCTCAACTTTACCAACCAGGCCCAACCAGAACCTTGAACACCAACAGCAGCAGCATTGAATTGCTTTACGAATTCTTCAAAAGAACCGAATTCCTTATTGATAGCGGATAACAAAGCACCCTTAGGAAGAGCTCCACCACCCTTACCCTTGGGGGCCAAGTTTTGCCAGAAAAGAGTGTGGTTAATATGTCCACCACCGTTGAACTTGAGAGCATTTTGAAGAGCGAGTTGTTGAGTCAAATCGTTGGATTGGAAAGCGTGTTGAAGCTTTTCTTCAGCTTGGTTGAAACCATTGACGTAAGTTTGGTGATGCTTAGAATGGTGAAGCTTCATAATCTCTGTGTTGATATAGGGTTCAAGAGCCTTTTTTTCATCAATATGTCAATGTCGTGTTTTATTACTAATACATAGATAAACTTACATCATATTCGTAAGGAAGGTCAGGCAAAGTAACCTTGGTACGAACAGCAGTCAAAGGACGGAGGCTGGACTTGAGAGTAGTAGACTTGATAGAACGAGCAGCAATGGAAAGCATATTTTGTAATATTAAAGAAAAAAAAGAACCCCACAGAAAATACATTAAATTTTTTTATTTATTTATTTTTCAAAGTTACACAACAATAGCAGGGATGATGTCAAGTACACTGTGTCTTAGTCATCTACAGATTGGGCCAATCATATTAACCGTGATAAACATTGCTTTTATAGTTGGCTAAACTAGAAGCGTGGAACGAGTCGCTTCTATATCAACATATTAGACATATACATGAGCCTATAGTAGTGTGGTTTACCTTGTGCCATTGGTCTCAGCAACCAATTTCTTTGTAAACTTCTTTAAGTTCAAATCAAGATAATCAATGATAAAGTCACCAATGTCTGTATTTTCGTGGCTTCCTCTTAACACTTCTGTTCCTTTACCGTAAGCATATAAATTAACATCAACTGCAGTATGTCCATGAGTTGACCACTAATCAATACAATTATTAGCATGAACAAACTAAAAAAAAGAAGGTTATACGTTACGCCGATTAAAGCACGTCGGGAAATCATGTCTGAAAAGATCCAACTTAATGTATCTATTGTCTTGTTGGTGTATTGCCAGTTATTCAATTTTGCAATTTCTTCTTCGGTTGCATCTTCAATACCCAAGCCTTGTTTAATCAATACATTGCGAAGGTAATCTTGACTGTTTTGAACACCTCCTTGTAAAGCTGCGCTCCATGCCAAAGCCAACACTTCAGTCGAGTTTTGTGCACGACTGATCACTTCAGGATACCAAAGGTACTCGGGATAATCTTCACCTACTTGTCTGCCAGCAGTAAATCCACCTGTTTCATGATCACTGGTAGAAATAAGCACAGTCTCAGGGTTCTCCTCAATGAATTTCTTGACCAAAGCAGCTGTTTGATGATACTCGAAAATATCATGTACGTGAGCTGCAGGGTCGTTGTTATGAGCTGCCATATCAATACGACTACCTTCAATCATTAAAAAGAAACCTTTGTTTTCTTTTCTTGATTTCCATTTCAAAATATCAAGTGCCTTTTCAACCATTTCATGAAGAGCAGGTTGTTCCTTGGGATTTCTATCCATTTCAAAAGACATGTGCTATATAGACTATAAGTATATAACATACAATACTATGTAAAATATACTTTACACTAGGTGCAAAAAGTGCCATGAGAGGAAGCTTGACTTTATGAGGCTTAAGATCATCATATTCTTTCTTGGATAAGATGACATTCCAATCAAACTTTTCTTTGGCTTCAGTAAATAAATCACGATCATCAAAACGGCAACTTCCAGCAGATGAATTACGGGTGAATTCACAGGCACCACCACCAAACATGAGATCGACAGTTCGACCTAATGGGTTATAGCCAATTTGTTGTTCGGCAATGATGTTTTCCCAATCACGATAACCAACATGAGCAGAAAATGCAGCAGGAGTGGCATGAGTAATACGTGAAGTGACGACAAGTGCCGTTAACATGTCATGTTGTAATTTTGCAGATTCTAAAACTGTAGCACAGGGATATTCCTCAGGATCCACTATAAAATAGAACTGTTCAATACTTGTGGACTCTACCATTTTGTCATCTTTTTTACATACCTCCAATAGCGCCATTGTAGGATTTCTGTGCACAAGAGAAAGCCGTTGCACCCGCTGCACTATCAGTAACTAAACTAGATGAACTTTGTGTACGACTATGACCAACATGAATTTCATCCAAAGGCAATACATCTTTATAGTCTCTATGACCTAACCAACCATAATATTGTCTTGCAAAAGTTTCTGAAGCTGGACCAAACCCGTCACTAATCATCATGATCACGCTTCTCTTGGGAACTGAAAAAAAAAAAAAAAAAAAAAAAAAAACCTTTATAGTCTACGTTTCTCCTAGTTTTAATTCTATTACCTTGCTTGTGTTTCTTTTTTAATAAAACGGTTGAAGTTAGAATTAAAGCAACACCAATAACAGCAGTGCCTACTAAGAGATAAAATCTCTTTTTCTTTTTATCAATAAAGTTAGACACGCGTAAAAAAAAAAATACATACACATTAATTTTTTTTTTTTTTTACATTATTAGGCCTTCTGTTTTCTTTTGAAGATCCTTCAGGATCATTAATGGGAATGGAACTGTAATTGGACATTCTTACAAAGAAAAAGAAAAAGAAAAAAAACGCTTTATCAAATCATCCAGGCACCAAAAGTAGTCATCGTAAAAAAATAAAATCCCATGACTCTAAAAGCAGCTTTTTATTGGTACTGTAATTTGAACGTATACAGTCACGCGTCATATAACCATCTTCTATACAACCACAAGACTCTTATAAAGTAGACTATATACTTGTTATATGAGTCTTTCCATAGGCCTGGCTATTACCTTGGGTTTCTCAACGCTTCCGTTTATTTTTTAATTGTGTGTGTAGGAGCGCTACTAGGATATTTGAATGATAGAATTATTGCCCAGGCAAAGGCGTGTACGTCTTGATTGTGAAAGATCGGGGCTAAGCTCTAGGACAAGCTTAAGACTGGCTAGTGCTGAAGGTTTTTTTTTTTTTTTTATTGAAATCCTCATAAATAAATGGACCTTATTGATAAGAAAAGAAAGTTTAGACACAGACTTTCCGGCTAATTTTAACCATTGGTCATCGCGTTCTTTAGCAACCCTCATTCATACCGTACTTTGATGTTGCGCCAATACATACAGCGAGTTTTAGTTTCTCGGTGTGATATTTCTCAAGCCTACAAGATTGTTGGTTGTAACGTTTTATGTGCCATAAAAGGAATTAACAATCAAATGCGAGGGGTCGTTGCTGATTGGACAAAAAATCCTTTACTTTAGAGGGTGTATTTTTTTTTTTTTTTTTTTTTTGCACCAAACAAAATGCATTTGCTTGTTTAGATTATACCATTCAAGCTCAGGTGGGGGACCTCTTATGCGCTTGGTATTTCGAAAAAACGTCAAAATCGAAATTCATACCTTCTCCAAGAGATCTGAAGGTCTACCAAAACTCAGCGCCATTATTCTTTGTATTAAAAGCTAATATCATTCCATTGCTCTTTTTTCTTTTCCTTCTTCTATATACTATTTCAATGGATATCCCTCTCTCTAATACCTCTACTACTATGCTTACTTGCGCTGTATGTCAAAAACCTTTAAAAAGCCCAATTACTTTATCTTGTGGCTATACAATTTGTAAATCATGCTTACCGTTAAACCCAGAGCAAAAAACCTTTGTATGTCCAGTTCAACAATGCACAAAGCAGACTCACTTATTTGGTCCTACTTTGTTGGTTGATCAAGTTGTTGAAAGGTTTATTGAAAGCAATTACTCAGTACTCAACGAAGAATCCTTTGTATCGATTACTCAACTTTTAACTTGCCCAATCGGCTTACATTGTTTGGAACACCCTATTACAACACACTGTGGTCATACATTTTGCAAACTGTGTCTATTACAATTCAAGATATCCAACGATACATGCAAATTATGTCAAAAACGACTCCCGAGCTACCAATTTATCCAGCATCAAGACCCAAATCACTTACTGTCACAGATAGTCTCCGCCTATCGCCAATTAGATTTAGAGCATGATAAATACATTACATCTTCCAACCGTATATCCAACAATTTAATCTCTTTCTCGTCAAGCACCACTACATCTATCCCCATTCTTTTGTTTGATTTCCCTATACTACCCAGCCAAAAGCTCTGGATTCCCATATACCAACTCCAACTCTTTCTCCAATCACTCATGCTCTGTAAAGAATTCCAATGCTTATGTTTCGCTATTCTCAAAAAGGACAAAACCAACCACAAGAACAAATTTGGAACAATCGTCAAAGTGAACAACGTCAAAACCAATGATGTCATGGTCCAAATCACTGGTTTAGATCGATTCCAAGTCAATAGCGTCCACCAAGAGACAGACAGCTTTCTTCGAGCCGACATAACGATACAATGCGAACGTTTCTTGAAAGAACCTGAACCTTTTTTGAGAGATGTAGATACGGCTCAGATGGTTGGTGACCCTATTTCTTTACCCCCCTCACCCACAATCACCTATCGAAAGATCTATACTGTATCCTCGTTGCCTTCTGTAGATGTGACACACGATGTTCGACACTTGGCCACTCTGATCCATGAGTACGTGGACGAATTAGCACGCTCTGCTCCGTCCAATGCGTTTTGCAGCTCGGTGGAGGGTTTGTTAGGCCCTGTTTGGCTAGAATCCGTACAAGCCAAGTATGGACAAATACCTCCAGTGGAGTATCCTCAAGTGTTATGTTGGTGGACAGCAATTGTTTTACCCGTCGGTCCTGGTGAACGTGATCAATTGCTTCAAACAGACTCGCTTGCTTCTCGATTAAGACTTGTTATAGCATGGATCAGTGATATGAAATCAACATGGATTCAGTGTAGACAAACAGCCATAAAATCAGCATTACGAGCAGGCTATTAATTTCTCCCCCCCCCGAAAAAAAAAAAAATAATAATAATAATAATAAAAAGATTCTTTTAAATTTATCTTATACCATGCAAGGGATTATTAGATTATTAAAAAATCGTTCTTTTTGAGGGCTAACTAAATAAAAGGGGGAGAGAAAAGTTACATTTTCAAACATGTGTGTTATCTAAGGACATTGGGTTTGTTGTTCTCACTCAAGGGCTTCAAAGATAAGGGTGGTCGTAGATGATTTAGAGTTAGTACAATTGATAAAACACTGTAGACAATTATTTTCCCCAAGCAACAAGTTGAAATGTTAATTTGTCAAAATATTTATATTATGCTACATGAACTTCTTATTTTCGTTTTTTTTTTTTTTTTCTGAGGGGGGGGGAGGTGTTCTACCAATCTATTTTTGAAGGGTCTTCTTCATCAGATGAATCGTCCTCTGAAGAAGATTCTTGTTGTTCAGTCACTTTAGCTTTTGTGGTGTTTTGATCTAATAAAAATATTAAGTAAAACGCCCTATCTCGTCTTGTATTTATTTACCTAATTCTTGAGAAAAGTAACTGCTCAATGAAGGAAAATCTTCTGATGCAGGTCGAATAATAGTGTCTTGTAAAAAGGTATCGTCTTCATCTACATTATCGTTCACTTTCTCTTCGTCAACATCCATTTTATCTGCATCTACTTCCTTTTCTTTCTCTTGTTGTGGTTGTAAACGAAGCTCCATTAAACTGGACATAAATGAATCAAATAATGTCTCCACATTCGGTAAGACATGACTAGGTGCTGATAATCCAGCCACGTCGTTGTTATTATGATCTCTACGTTTCAAGGACGATTTATCTTCTCGGTTCGCTGTCATTGCTTCTTCACGCATGGTCTGTAATGTCTTGAGTCGAATACGTGTTTGTTCATCTGTCTCTCGCTCATTTTCGCGTTTACCATACATGTCATTTAACAAACTTGTTTCTACACCACCATCCATCAAAGAAACGGAAGCTGTAGCAGTAGTGCCTGTTTCTTTTTTGGAAGAGGAGGATTGAAGAGAAAACATGGACAATTCGTATGTGTCTGTAAGACAAAGCAAGACACTGTCATCCTCCTCTTGCTCTCTGGGTAACCATGCAATCGAACGGCAAGCAAAATTGAGATGTTGTAAAGCAAGAGGTACAGGAGATTTGGGTTCGAACACAACTACACGAGAAGCGTTCGACAGATCGTTGTTACGAACAACGACAAACTTGTTGGTAGCCGTATCCACCGCAAAATGATCCACGGACATCTTGTAACTCCACCATACCTTACATGTCAATAAATTCCAGACATATATATGTTGCTTGGATTTGGCAATGAGATAAGGACAGTTGTCACCCAAGAAGCTAAGCTTTTGAACATCTTCAGGATTAGGTTGTGCAAGTGTGGCTTGAATGGAGTTCACATAAGGATCCCAAATCGTTGTGGCACGCCCAAAAGCAACCGCTAAAATACTACCATCTTCAGAAAATGTAGCTGTAGTAGGAACGCTGTCACGGTACACGCCAACGGAGCGACACATCCAAGCAGCCCCATCACCTTGGCGTCCCAACTCGTTCAAATTCCACACCTTGAATGTTTTGTCTTTGGAAGTCGTGATCGCCATAGGTCCTTGACGAGAAACAGGGTTGAAAGTCAACGAAGTAATGGGCTTCGTATGAGGATAATCCACACGCGTATGAAGTTTGTAACCTTGAGTATCAGGATCCCAACGCCAGAACTTCAAGAAAAGTTCAGGCGTAGTCACCTTATCATCGCGCATATCCACAGTAGCCATCCACTCTCCGCTGCGTAAAAAGGCAACATGTGTCACATTAGCATGAATTACTTCCTTTTCGCCAGAACGCACAACGCGGTTAGTGGGAACAACTTCCAAATCCATCACATGGCTATCGGTTGTAGCGTTGTAAAACTGTATACTTCCTTGCACACCGTTCAATACAACATGGTGATTACGAGGCTCGATAATAAGACCAGTAGAAAGAGGGTTTAATGCATGATCGGCTTTAGCTAAATTCACACACGATTAAAAAAAAAAAAAAAAAAAAAAAAAAAAAAAAAAAGAGTTGGGAGAGGTTTACCATATTGAACACCTTGAATGACTTGTTCAATTGTTTGAGAGACACTGTTGACTAAACGAATAGAGTTATCGTCTAAACCAAGACAATAGAATCGATGGTTGGGAGAAATAGCAATGGAGGAAATGCTACCACCCAATCGAGGTAAGAATTGCTTGTGACCTGTATCCAATTGCCAGATAACCAATACACTTTCTTCACCACCTGAGAGTAAATAAGAACCGTCACCCATAAAAGTGAGACAGCGGACGGCAATGTGATGCCAGTGAAGAAGAGAACGGATATGATCACTACTGTTCTCCGAGATATAATTTTCAATCAATGTAATTTTACCCGTTCGATCACCCACAGCTAACGTAGGCTTGTGAGGGCGGAACTTGATGGTTGTGATTGTTTCAGTAAAGACATGTTCACGAAGCTGTGATTCAGTCACATCTTCCGTCTCGTTATTGATGGGCCAAAGATAGGCTTTAAAACGAGCACCGAAAGCAAGCCAATGACCGTCATCTGTAATATCAATCGCATTACAATCTGTTAATGAACAAATACGGCGCAAAGGTGTTGTCTCGTCTTCTCCAAATGCAAAACTATATACAATTGAATTATCCGCTGAATTATCTAAGAGAAAAGATTAATAAAAACCATCGCTCCAATTATAGATACACACACACACCTTGCTCTGACTTGACAATAATATAAGCGTATCCAGGATTGGCGGGAGAAATGACCATATGTTGAATAGGTGCTTTAATACTGTAGGTTTTCAGTAAAATATCGTCGTTATAATCCCATAATTTGATGGTGCCGTCTAAACTAGCGGTGTAAAGTTGAAGGTGGTTCTTTGGATTCAAAATAACACGGGTAATTTTATCGTTATGTCCTCCGTCATAATGTGATTGTGATAATACTTTGACCACTGCACCAGTGGCCATACTAAACACTTTGACACATGAACCCACAGAAGCGAAAAAATACCTAAAAGAGTGTTAAAATTAAGGCCATTCCTACCAATGAACAGTTTCTCTTACTTTGAATCTTTGGTGAATTCAATGGGGTACTCGGAAATGTTACCACCAGCAGTTTTTGAAAGAACGATTTGATTAGGAGGTACATGTTTCGTGAGATCTTTTTGCTGTTCGACATGGTTGACAGCTGCCTTTTTAACTGAAGCAGACGGCATTATTTAAGAATGAGAATGTAGTAAGAAGAATGGCTAGAAGAAAACTATAAAGTTTTGATCGAGATCCTTTAAAAAAAAAAAAAAAAAAAAAAAACTTTTAGCTTTGCCCTTTTGTTATTTTTTTTTTTTTTTTTACTTTTTTCTTTGAAGGCTGTGACGGCCGCAGTCACAACTGTAAACTTTAGCATCCGTAACTGGGTTTTGAACAAATACAGTCGTTCCAGCGCCAAAGTGTGGTTTTTTTTTTAAAAAAAAAAAATGGGCGAGCGATAAATTTTTCCAAAAGACGGATTTATTGTTGTCGAAGGGCGGTTCTTCTATGAGAGCAGCCAACAATGGACATCTTTGTACTGGTTGTTGTTATCAACGATATTATCGAGGTGTTACCGAATCACCGTAACAGAATAAACGATATGAAAAAAGAAGGATGTAGTATTTGCACATACTTCTATTTAATAAGTCGAATTAGATTACACTTGAAATACAATAATGCCTGCTAATATCATATTACATAGCTGGAAAGAATAACTCATATAAATTCTACGTATTTTATTGGTACTGAACTTAAATAACTCTGGACAATTTTTTAGAAACCAAAATTTACTTTTGACTGATGAATCTTGCCTCGATTTTGAATAAAGGATTACTAGAAGACTCATTTCATCTCAAGTTCGATTAAAAATCACTTATTAACAACAACAACAATTAACATCGGCCATAATATTACAAAGGGTGTCAAATAATTGGTTATTGCAGAAAATCGTTGGGCAATACAGAAAATATAGAGTCTTTTTGCTTACAAAAGATGGTTGACATTTTATACAAAAGATCTCTAGTAGAAAAGGTCTTTGTTTCTCCATTTAGTACCGCAAAGCAACCATTCTTTAAACGTGATGAAAAAAATGTGAAAGAAATATTATCGCAACTGGTCAACGTTCATGGAAGCACAGAGGATTTTTTAAATTTTTAATCCAAAAATATGTGTTATATCAATCGATTATGCTGGCTTCACAAACAGATCTTAAGCAACTGTTAAGGTAACAAAAAGCATAAACTCTAAAATAGTGATGAACTTACAAAAATTTTGTATCCAGAAACAAGACTAACCTTCAAAAAGTATTTATTCAAGTATTTCGATAGTTCCCAATTGCTGAACAATCCTGAAGATCTTAAGCTGTTTGATTGCCGCCCAGCTTTAAAACAAAGGGGCCAAATAGATTTTGTATAAGAAGAGTTATGCTTTTATTTAGGAAAAACGACTTTATATATATATTAATAAAAAAACTTTAGTTTTCTGATCAGTGTGGTTTTCTACCAAATACAACAAGCTGCTACGATATCTTTTTATATACTTCAAAGGATTTGAATTGATTCTTTCATTACAATGTAACAGCGGATTATATGGATTTTCTTTGAAGCAAACATCGACGTCTTTAATCATTTCTGCTTTTTTCAGTGCTATAATTATATTAGGTTCGGTGTACTCTAAGCAAAATAAGTCAAGGAAGTGAGAATAGACTAACACAGAGCCGCCCACTTCAACTGCAAAACCCTCCTTCGATTAAGATAAAGTGCTGATAAATATGTGAGCTGTCGTCAAAGTCGAAGAGCAAAGTATCTAAAATGTTTGTAACACAATCAACTGCATGAATCAAGAAAACTGTATTTCATTAGAGAAAGTGGTTATTTAAAACATGAAAAAAAGTAAGGCTCCAGTGAATAAACCCGATATGACATGTGTTTGAAGGCAGAAAAAAGAAATAGGTCTTGTCATCATTTTGAATGAATGAAAAAGAGGAGTAAAGCTAAATAGGTAGAATTGACACGATACATTACTTGTATTGGAGTTGATCTTAATGAAGGCCTTTTTACAGATATAAATAAATTGGTAATATCTATTGACATCAGTTATGGCAAATAGTTTATCCTTGATATACACAATGTCTGTGCGTATATTAGATGTATTTTTTTTTTTTTTTTTTTTTTTTTTTTTTTTTTTTTTTAAATTTTTTAAAAAAAATAAAAATAAAAAAAAAAAAAAAAAAAAAAAAAAAAAA
>JNEK01001381.1:0-21428 GCA_000697295.1 Mucor indicus B7402 | reverse complement strand
GAAAAAAAAAAAAAAAAAAAAAAAAAAAAAAAAAAAAAAAAAAGCTAAAATTTAAATACCTATCAATGGTAAAACAACCTCGAATCGAAATGGCGCAATACAAGCTTTTATTTGTTGGACAGAGATAAATTTTGGTCTCTTTTGATTGGATAATGATTATGCCATTCAATTTCGGGATATGTTGTTGTAATAACAAATCGGCCCGAAACATAAATTTATTGGATTTCAGTGAGACAATATAGAAGGTGCTTGATTGGCCAATGGTGTATGTAATATATAGAAAAATGATGGAGGGAAAAGATGATGATTATCTTTATTTCTAGTAGTAGCAAATCAGATTTTGTAATTCATTCATAATATTTACTCATCTTTCCATCAATTTCTACTATCCCCACTTGATGTTTAAGTATTATTTCACACTTAGTAAGCGTCACAACCAATGATAGACTGCCTGGAAATAGAAAACTTTAATAATGTTTCTGTGAGATGCTGTATGTATAGCACACGATAGGTTGAAATCCAGAAAGTTTTTATATAAACTGTCAAGTGTATTTCCATCATATATATTGTACGTGACTATGCTACGTTTCAGTCCAATAAATATAGTATTATTTTCTCCTTCTTGTTCATAGTAATCATTTCCTTTTCAACCCGAGACTAAGAACAAAAAGTGAACGTTTTCCTGTGGTCGATCTTCATCGTTTAATAATATAACATTGGTTCAAAATCAACAACTGAATGTGTCTTCATTCGCTAAAGAGCTCAACGTGGATCTTACTACAGCTTCAGAAAGACATTACGCATTTCATGGCGTTAATTTAGCTAAGATACTCATCCTTGCACTTATAATACCCACACCGACTTTAGCTATAAAGAGTTTGCAAGATGAAGTTCATTTTAATTAAAGATTTCGTCCAGACGATAAATAAATCATTTACATGCTCATTAAAAGAAAAGTAAAAACTCAGTGAATGATGATTTGATTTGACTTGATCCACCACTACTAAAAAAAAAAACTATGTTGGATAGAGATAAAAAACAAACAAACAGTGCATTTATTTATCTAATTACTTTTTACAAAAGTCATCAGTGTGGACACCTTTAATGATTTTATGCATTGTTCGTGAAACGTTAATTATTGAAATGGCGACTGTTATTTTTAACGATTAAAACAGAAACTTTATTTAAAAATAAATAGACCAATGAGCACATAGCATTTGGATGCAGTGTCAAAGGAGAGAAAAAACCCTTTTGGGATATAAGGAAAAATGTGAAAGGGCAATGTTTGTAGGATATGATAGTTGTTTATCTGAAAAGGACTGTTGTATAGAACGAAGGTAATTGATATAGGGTTCGCCAAGATGAATGGAAGCTTCTGGAATCAGGGAATGGGCTAGGTAATCCATTTCAAGTGGTATCGCACAGATAGAAGGCCCACGGATAAACCAGGCATCAATGGGCTTTATTGATTTCTTAGTAAGGAGCGCAAGAGGTAATTGGTTCAAAAGATAGAAAAGGGAATCAGAGATGGATCTGGGCATCTGAAGACGAGCAAGAGAAACTATGTGATTGTGTAAATAGTACGTTTGGATGGCAGGGGCAGACTTGGGTTTGCCAAGAGGTAACCAACCGAGTCTCCATCGTATGCAACGGGACCGTTCACTTCTTGTCATATGGATGTTGAGAATAGGGTCAACAATGAGATCATTATGGCAGTGAGAGAGGAGCTTCACATGTTTTTCTTGGAGTTTTAATTGATGATTTTCAACTAAGAATTGCCTTTGAAGTTGCCAGAACTAAACAGAAGATATGGCTTCAGAATTGTGGTTACAAATTAACTGTCATAGGGGCGTCGTTGATAGGCGGGCCCACTGTGATGTACGTTGAGATTGTAGAAGTAGTGAAATCTTTGCCAGCAATGTATCATCAAGTAAAAAGGAGGATTTATACAGAAAATTTGCCTGTAGTATTGAGATACGCTCTTTCATAGTAGTTAGGTGTGTGATATATGTAGCATTACCTTTGTTGAAGCGAAAGGTCACCCACCAAAGATTTGACGCATACATTGGCTTTGGCAATTCTCAGCCAAGTGGGTTTCTCGTAGGTTAGAATTATTGATGACTAATCCATATTCTAGTTGGGGCTGAACTATTTGAGCATCGAAGCGCACTGACAGAAGGTAATCAAAACCTTTTTTATTGACACCTGGAGAAAGCAGTTGACGCATCGCTCCAAGTGCTTTGTTGATATTTTGCAGTAGTAGTGCCTGTTTATCTACAATACCACCGGATTTTATAGGAACGCCAAGATATGGGAAGTTAATCTCGGTAGGAAGTTCACTGTTGTAAAGGTAGTATTCTCGACTTATAGGGCTGGGATCAACAACGACACACTTTTTGGGGTTCCAGCGATATCCTAGAGATAGACTGTATTCTTCGCATTTGGGTTTGCATTAAATCAGCATCGGCATATAGCAAACAATTTAATTTTGAGGCAGCAGTAGGAGGATCGTCAAAGTCAGAGTCAAGAAGAGGAGAGGAGCATAGAAAATTAGGAAGACTGTTGATGTAGACGGAATATAGGTAGGGCGATGACACTGAACCTTGAAGAACACCAGTTGTTGGATGAAAACGAGAGGATTTATGATTGTGAAGGATCACTTCAATAGAAACTTCGTCAAAGAGATTATATAAAAGGCCCAGAAGGGGCCTCAATATGCTTGAAGTAAGGCTATTTCAAATGATATTACAATCAACTGTATCATAAGCTGATTTAATATCAAGAAATGATACTACTGGGTTGTAGTGTACATGTTTGCGATGATATAACTGACATAGTTTTGTCAGGCAAAGAACTTTTGGGAGTAATAAAAAGGGAATTTTTAGACATGCCGACAACTTCATTGGTGGCAAGTCATTGTTTTTGAAGTTATTCATTTATATTTTACCAATTGAAGTACTTCTTAGCTTTTACTCAATCTCACTCCTTTTTTAATCATGAAATTATAGAGCGTCTTGCGTGTTTAGGGTTGTCTGTTCTAGCAAGTTATCATCAAACCCTTTTCTTTCTCTTATGTTTTTAAATTAATTGAAGATTCTGGCCATAGACGATTCTCTTGAAATACTTCAAGTTGTCCATGTATTTCCTCCAATACTCTGTTTACTCATCTTATTATAGAACATACCATAGCTTATGGTTGATTGTCATCAATTGATTGACGAGACCAAACTCACAATGCTTCAACAACAAGAGCAAGAAGAGATCTTTTTAGAAAACGAAGGGATGAGCGACGTAGAAATAGTTCAGCACAAACCACACGCAAGCTAAAAAAGAGCAATACGGTACATGACACGATTGCTTATCAAGCTAAAGAAGCCTGTTATTACGTAGAAAGACCAAAAAAAAAAAAAAAACAGCTCAAAAAAGCATAGAATAAAGAACATAATTTTATTTTATTTTTACAATGAATTGGATTCATTTGAGGGAGAAACATTTTCTGATGACAACAACTTGATTTCTGTGATACAATTGTGACATTTGAATAAAACTGCATTCTCTTGACTGTATTTGTTTTTAGCGTGTGGACCAGCACCAATACCATAATGGCCTTTTTCGCTTATTTTTATGATAGACTTGACAATATCCTCAGCTTCTTGGTATTCTTGGTTCAAAATCAACATTCTAGCCTGTTCATAACGGGTGAAATAATAAATATAATGATCGAGTTGGATCTTGTCTGCATTATTCAATACACCGTCTATGGATTCCTTATGAAGTTTTTTGTATTCTGAGACTTTCATGTCATCAACGCCTCGTTCTACTAAAAGACGTAGAATCATAGCTCTTAAATAGTGGCAAAGACACACATCGTCATAATAATTGAGCATTTCTTCGGGCTTGGAGTCTTCTTCAAGTAAATGCTTTAGCTCTGTATCAATACGCTCCAAATTCTTGTATAAAAGCTCGGTTGTCATGAACTCAAAGACACTAAATGCATTTACCGCTTCAAGATCAGGGAAGAGTAACCTGTTGTTTTGAGAGATAAATTTACGAGCCTTTCGCGCCACAAACTTTTCAAGAGGAATTGATTTACCAGCAATCTTTTGTTTTGCCCCTGTGCCCTTGTGCATCAGTTCGCCCGCTTCTTTTGCTAAACGTTCCTGTTCTTCCTTGGGTTTATCGCTTGAAAGTGAAAGATTATAAAGAGAAATAGCCTGCAAATAGTAGTACACAGCCTTTGACCAGTTACTTTCTTTTTGGAGCGTTGCATAAAAATCAAAAGATTCTTCCCACTGTTGCGTTAATAAACTTATGAGGCCCAATTCCCAAAAACACATGTGTTGTAACTGCTTCCAATCTTTCTGTGTCTCAATTGCTTTTTGATATTGTAATTTGGCTTCACTCAATTCGCATCGTGTAGCCAATTGGCGTCCAGAGAAGTATAAATAGAAAACACCGTTGGGATACATCTTTAAACTGTAGGCCAAAATACGATCTGCTAACTCGGTGTTTGCATCTGATATAGGGATAAGTTTTGGTAGAATGATGTGATAGAACAATAAAACCATGTCGCAAAATTGTCTTCTTAATCCTTCAGTGGCATCTTGAAGTGGAGGTAACTCCGTGAGTGGAAGTGCAGCGTACTCTTCCCATCCACCAGTAGTCTCCAACATCTCCATTCCATAGGTACGGTCGCTAGTAAACCCTATGAATTCGACAATCTTCATCACAGAGTTGGGTAAAAGTGAAATGACAATATTAAAAAGACCAACACCCAGTGAAACACCAGAAGTAAAGTGATCGTCAACCTCACAAGACGACACATCCTTGCCTTGTAAAGCACCCTCTCTCACTTGGTTCAAAAAAGTTTGGAGCACCTTGTATGTATTATAGCTGGCTCTTACATGCAAGCCTTCACGTAAAAATGAAACGAAGCTTTCATCGTGAATGATACATAGCAATGCTTTCAATAAATAAGATTCTGCATAAACAAGTTCCTATCATGAAATTGGTAAGTTTTTTTTTTTTAAAGAGTAAACCCCCTTTTTTTTTTTTTTTTACCGCATGTCTATGTAGTCTGGACATATTCGAAACATTCTGTACCGAAATACCCTTCACCCAAGTTGTGATGTTACCTAACCAACCCACTTCTTTTTTGCGCAAAGCATCAGCCAACTGAATTGTCTTCTTTAAGGCTTCAATAGCCGCTTCAATATCCACGTGCTGAAAAGTCATACCGCTTTTCAAAAACAAAATAAAGGAATGACCGAGTGAATGATAGAGTGTTGATTCCTTTTTGGGCTCCAAGATCTTTTCGGCTTCAGGAATGCGAGAGTTTAAGAATAAATCAAGAGCAACGCGCACTTCTTGGATGTCTGACAACAAATTATTTTCAGCTGCTTCAAGTCGTTCTGCAGGAATGTCGAGTGTAGGCAACGGTGTGTCTTCTTCCTGTTTTGACTTTCCAGGCATTAAGGACGACATGGATTGTCCCATTCGACCGATGGTTCGGAAAGTCATGTTGACATTGGTCGCAGATTTACTTGGTCGTTCTGGGCCTTCGGGTCGTTTCTTTTTTGAAGAAGAGGAATTAAGGAGTGGCATTGTAAAGGAATAAAATATCAGGGGAAGGAAAGCAAAAAAAAAAAACGAGGTTCGTAGTTGTGCAACTTTAATCAATTTAAAAATTGAAAGGCACTGTATGGTATTTTTTTTTTTTTTGAAACCTGTTAATTTTCTGCTAAAGATTGACAAATACATGGATGTTAGCTTTCTTGAACTACCTCTTTTACATTCAATTAACTTTTCAATATCTTTGTTTTCTTTAAATTGTAGCGCTATTCACTATATGCGTATTCACTCTTGGCGTTTAAAACCAAAAGGACATCAGCGAGAACAATAAAAGACAACAGTATGTAAACTTTGAATCCTTCAGTTATGCACGTCTTATAAGATTAGGTTGGATGTGCTCTACTACTAACCCAAATACTTCAACAAAAGATATTATAAACAAAGCAATACAGATAAATGCACAATAATTTTTTTTTTTTTTTTTCAAAACTGCTAGCATAAGAGAGCATCTTGTGTTAGCTCATCAATTAAGCAAGGGATAATCGTAGAATCTTTAAAGAAGACTATCATTTCATGGAGGAGGGGAACAATTTGCTGTTACCACAGTTTAAATGACATAGGTAGTGTATGAAAGCAGAAGGAGAAAAAACACCAGGCAACATCTTGCTTAAGAAGATCACAAACGGAAAAAAGGGACAACTACATTTGTATACTACCATCAGGAAAAAAAAAAGAGCAAGTATAAAGCTTTCAGTTATACACTTTTTCAGATACTCGTACAACTCTAGTAGTTGTGATATACTAACAATGTGGAAGCAAAAGCCGTGTAAAGAAATCAAGAATAATAGAATCCTCAATCACCAATCAGTTTATTTTCTGAATAAACTTTCATAGTGTTTTGTTGAGATTTCACAAATATCAATTTGTCTAATTAAAAGTGGTCGCACAAATTATGCTTCTTCTTGACTTTAATCAAGCAAGGGTTGACTCGATGTTTAAATCAGGAAAATCTTTCTACGATCATCTCTCTATACAGGTTGATTTTTGCCATTTTTGCTCACAGATGTTATTTGGATCTTTTACTATAACCATACTCGGATTCTTTTAGCTTTTGATACTACAACCTTCTTCAGTTTATTAACATATAAACTTGCATACACAACCATAGCTCATTTATGACAGTACTGCATCAATCAAACTTTTTTTTTAATAAAGTAAATTTTAATCAAACGGATAGCTTGATACTGTAGGTATATCGATAGTGATGTTGCTAACACCAGAACAACTCCACAAGAGGTATTAAAAAAGCAGTACCTAAAAACGTCTCACGAAAAAATATATTTTTCAAAAGAAATGCGCCTCATAGGGGGCTCGAACCCCTGACATTTGGATTAAAAGTCCAACGCTCTACCGACTGAGCTAACGAGGCATTTGTTCCAAATTTGAAATAATTCTATTATATTCAAAATAAAAAATTGCATGTCACGTGACATTTTTTGCTGTAAATAGGATATATCCAGCTCCAAAACAGCTAACAAACCATAAAAAAATCAGTTTCTAGATCGTTTTCTTTAATGGAACCAGCTAAAAAAGTTTAACTCACTTGGATACTTCCCTGTTGGTTCGAAATTCACCACTGCAATTTCAAGATCTCAACCTTTTTTTTTTGAAATTTGTCAGTAATTCAAGCAAAAATGAGTACGATGAACACTTCCATTGGCTCTCAACAACTTCTGCAGCTCGTTTATCAATTCCAATTACAACTTTTTGCTCTTCAGATACAGCAACATTATTTCATTCTTGAGAACATGGACAGGTTGGAAAAAGAAAATTCTGAACTCCGTGAAAAACTTTTACAAATGAGCCGCGAAAATGATAATTTGCGTGGCAGTCTTGTTACTTTTCCTAACCCTTTTTGAAACGTCGCCCACTGCGGGTATTGAATCTCTCACTTGGAAAACCTCCAACTCTAAATGGGCTCGTATAACGGCTCAATCTGCACCACCCAAGAGCTCCCCTGATCGCTCTTTGAAAAAAAAAAAGATCGCCGCTGTCCGTGCGTTCAAAATTCCTGAAGCACGCGGTCCTCAAGGTTACCAATTTGTTTATGTTGGTAGATCTAGAAAAATCGATCGTTCTGAAGTCCGCTCTCGTCCTCGCCATGCTGGCGTTGATGATGGTCGTATCACCGATGTCTGTTTCCCTGCGTCAAAAGTAATTGGTCTGCTTCTCCATACCTCAGTATGTCGAAGAATTCACAAAAATAATGAAATCTGTTGATTGTGAGTTCTAAGAGGGCTTCGATCCTATGAAACCCGTGGGATCAATCATAATGTTAGACAACGTGAGTTCACTATAAGTGAATCTATAATTTGATCCAGATAGCATTGCATGAATAAGACATTTATACATTATTATATGTCTTCTAATATAATTATATTAATCGTATGTCCAAGACATATGAATCCACCCTTATATTTTCATATACAAAAAATATATAAACCTTCCCCAATTTCTTAATGAAAAGAGTAACTTTGACTTTGGCAAATATTTTGATAAATCAGTGATGGTGACGGTAAACTTTTAGGCCGTTTCCCTCCTCTCCTTCTGATTATAGTATGTCCACTCAAAAATCGTAACTAAACAAATTAATGTCTTCGATGGTATAAAAAACTTGACTAATTATGAAGCTCATTCAATTTTAGTAAAAGATAAAGAAGATCTCGTCCTGCCTTTGAAGTGGAGACCTGGTGAAGATTGCATGAATAAATTGTTACTGATTGACCCAAAAAATCATAAATCTAGTTGTTCACTCTTTAGTTGGTAATGTATTTTATTACTTGTATAAGATATGGAATGTATTTAACACAAATTGTCTATAGACGCAAGTATTCCTGCTAACAGCTATATTCCAACCCAAATTGAATGGACTGATGCCAAAGGTATATATAGTACTTTGTATGCTTCGCGAGAAAAGAATGATGACAGATTTGCTCCAGTACTTGTTGCTGTTCATGAGGAAGATACTCACGCTATAATGTTGAGCACCATTGTGTATTGTACGATGGTTTATGAAAAAATTAGGCTTTTGCCTACAGTTTTAATTATCTCTATTAATGGCTCGTCTTAGTCTGATGGATGATAACGAATTAAGTGTTGTTGACGATTTATTTTTAGTGCAATGTAAATCCAACTTTTGGACGCG
Source organism: Mucor indicus B7402 (assembly GCA_000697295.1). Taxonomy (NCBI): domain Eukaryota; kingdom Fungi; phylum Mucoromycota; class Mucoromycetes; order Mucorales; family Mucoraceae; genus Mucor; species Mucor indicus. Next base: position 12,652 of record JNEK01001381.1, on the reverse strand, counting down.
AAAGTGCTTTTTTTTTGTTTTTTTTCCTGGCTTGCTCAAACTTTCAATAAATAGAGCATCTTCAGTAGTATACTTCTTTGTTACAGCACTTATTATCTTCCCTTGTATTATCCTCTTCGAAATATTTTTTGTATTTGTTCAGTCGCAAGTAGATATTCCGTTTTCTGAGAAGCTCACTTTGTTTTTTTTTGTTGGTGCTGTCTACTCGATTGTCGTTCTCTTCCATTATTTTTGCAATTATTCTTTTAGCATCATTTAATTGGTAAAAAATGCTTGATCTCTTAATTCTTTGATAGGTTTCTTTTGACAGTGTGATATTTTATGACTGATGTTAATTGTTCAGTACCAATAAAATACGTAAAATTTGTATGAGTTATTCTTACCAGCTAATATGCTATATTTACTATATGATATTAGCAGGCATTGTATTTCAAGTGTAGTCTAATCCAATTTATTACATATAAGTATGTGAAAATACCACACTGACCATGCCCCGAATCAATTATCAACAGCTGCTAAAAACGGTCCACCTTCTTAATTGGTCTGCTCTACTTGAAATTCTGTATGCTATTGATTGTCTTGTACATCCTCATGCTACAATTTCCCCTGATCCAGATCCTGGCTCGTCTTGGTGGTAACCTACCAAAAATTATTTTTTCCTAGTCTCTCTACAATGGCGACCTGATTGAATTCTTGTTTTCCAACTGCATCCCCCCACGGCGGTACGTTTTATCAATGTTCCCAGCCGATGGTGGTACCGTTGGATCAAGTAATTCTTTCACGGTAATCTTCTGCTCTCCTCTACTATTACTCTTGTACCTCTTTTCTCCCTTTGTTGGTGATATAATAATAGTGTGCTCTTAAGGGGTTTTCAGATATATTTTATATATTTGTTCTTAAAAATTTAGGCCATGCTCATATCGAGTGCCCATTAAATGTTATTACATAAAAGCCATCTTCTTAAACTGAGCTAGCGAGGCCATCACATTTTTTTTGGTGAAAACTTAAATATACATATATACTAGACTACCAATAGTAACAATCACGTGATCATGGCTTTCATATGATGTTGATCACTTGTTAGATATGTTAACTTTTCTTCCTCTGTAGGAGAAGAGAAGTAAGCCTTCTTATTTTTCCTCTCTATCAAAAAGCTAGTGTGCCGTTATATGTCCTATATATTTTATATGCTAACGTATTAGAAAGTTATGGCGTTCTAAATGTTATATTATAAATTTTAGCTATATATTTTGAAAGTGGAAGAAGTGCCCCTTATAATGCTACTTTGGAATAAGAGAAACATCCATATTTACAAGTGCAGTTTGTAAAGTTGAAAATAAAAGTGTTGCCTGCATCATATATTTCTTCAAACCCCTGACTAAACTCAATTATTAGACACTTTGATAATAGCCTGGTATTTATTTTTTGTGATGGTGAAGGTCATAAGCAAGCTCCACGTTTCGCATTTTATAGCTTTCAAGTAAATGCAAAAGCCACTGCTAATTTGAACTCTCTGCGATATATCACAGTAATATACTGGCTCAGAAACAATAAAGCTAGATGCGTTAAAGTAGGGAAACTGATCTTGAGATGTCATTTTAGTTGACTTCATTTAATGAAATCGTGCTGCTTCTTTTGTAAGATATACTTTTCCTCCTTTTGTGCCTTTGATCAAAATAAATACGTTAAGACACGTTCTTCTTAGAATTTAACTGAAAACCTTTCTCCAGCTCGAAAAATGGCATGACAATTTTTTGAACGCCTATAAATTTATGCAATGAAATAAAGTAATTTAATTGGTTTATAAATAAATAAGGGTGACGTAAAAATTTGTAGTTACTGCCCTGGGAGGAACAATAAACAATAATTTTTTCGAGACTGTCAGGTCTTTTCTTTTTTTTTTTTTATTAGTTCACCCCTCTCTCTTAATTAATATATAATGGCTTCTCGTATTCTCGGTTCTCAAGTCGCCGCTTCTATCAAGCGTGCTGGTGTCCGTTTCCAATCTACCGCTGTTGATGGTGGTTTCTCTGCTGAACGTGATGCTGTCAAGCACCACGCTGCTGGTAAATAACTTGTTCAAAATGTCATTACGAAAAAGATCTAAACAAACTAACGTCATTACAATAGCCGCCGCTGCTACCTGGAAGAAGATCTCCATCTTCGTTGTCATTCCTGCGTAAGTTTTTGACAAATCTCGATAATTAACGTCATGATGCTAATTCTTGTAAATAGTCTCGCTGCTGCCAGTTTCAACACCTACAACCTTTACCAAGAACATCTTGAACACCAAAAGCATCACCCTAAGGAATGGGTCAAGTACCCCTACATCAACTTCCGTGGTAGAGATTTCTTCTGGGGTAAGGAAGCTTTCTTCTTCAACCCTAAGGTCAACCTCTCTGCTGTCGACTCAGAATAAATATTTCAGCAACGATAATAGACGCCGCAATAAATTATATTTAAAAGAATGTTCTTTCATTTTTGTGCTTTAATAAAAAAAAAAAAGACCACATAACAAAAGTTCTTGTTTTTTTTTTTTTTTTTTTTTTTTTTTTTTTTTTTTACTGTAGATATATTGGTATTTTTTTGTGGCTAAGAATTTTACTTGTAAAAAAAACAGCATATACATGTAATAGAATGAATAATAATAATAATAAAAAAAAAAAAAAAGAATAGCAGAGGGTTATATAAAATTTAAGCAGAATCATAGCTCCAGATTCTTGCACGGTTATCTCCAGATCCGGTAGCAAAAAGTGGTTTACCAGTCGGGCTAATAGCAACAGAAATTACTACAAAAAAAAAAAAAAAAGGTTAGTAGAGAAGCCGTTGTTACTTATACAATAATTTACCAGAGTTTTTATGGCCTTGTAACATAAATTGCGTCAAACCAGATCTAGGGTCCCAGAATTGAACACCACGGTCTTTTGAACCAGAAACAACCCAACGACCGTCTGGGGTACAACCAACTGAGAGAACAAAATCTTTGTGTCCAGTAAATGTCATTTTACATGGACCTTTGCTTCGGTCTCGGTCCATACCAAGACCGCGACCTTCACTTGTACCCAATTGCCAGAGCTTAAGTGTCTTGTCTAAACTACCACTGACTAGCATCTTACCATCAGGCATAAATGAGACAGAGTATACACTATCTTTGTGTCCTTCTAATCTTTCACAGAGAACACCCGTTTGTGAGTCCCAAATTCGCACCATCTTGTCTAAACTAGCAGCAGCAACTAGACGACCATCAGGAGAAAACGCGACGCTCGTTACGCCAGGATCTTTTTGATCGTTGTCTGTGATACGAAGAATATGAAGACATTTACTATCTACAACACTCCAAATACGTGCCGTACAATCACCGGAACCAGAAGCAATCATACGACCATCACGGCTATAATCTAAAGAATAAATATCTTGTTTATGGCCTTCCAAAATACTTCGGATACGCTTCTTTTGGATATCCCAAACCTATTTGTAACACATTAGCAACCTTATTCTTTTTTTATAAAGGTTTTCCTTACTCTAATCTTCATATCTTCTGCACCTGTGGCGAGATATAAGCCATCGGGACTAAAACAAACAGAACGAATATATAAATCACCTTCCACTTTGATACTTTCATCTTGTAAAACACTAGATAAATAAGGTGAGTGAGGCTATTTTTTTTTTTAAAAAAAAATTAAGGGCAAAAACTTACGCCACTCTTTGTGAGGTAGCCACATCATAAATAAAAGTAGCACGATTACAACCAGCAGCCAAGTATCGACCATCGGCACTGAACTTGACACAGCAGACGACACTTGGATGTTCGAGGGTATGCACAAGATCGACTTTTAATAAACGAGGAGCTTTTGGATTGAAAAGAGCAAACCAATCTTGACCTTCGACTTTCATATTAGCGGGGACACTTTCAGGATCGACGTCTGCCAAACCTTGTTGTGGCGCAACAGAAGGACTAGGCATGGGTTTTGGAGGTGCACGTGGCATATTTTGAGGTGGCGTGGGTACTGATTTACGCTTTGGATCTTGTCGGTATCCGTAACCCCATTCTTGTCGAGGTGGCTGCTGATTCGATGGAGTAGGCATGCCTCTTGGAGACTGGCCGAACCCGTTGCTAGGCGATCCGTTCATATAAGCTGATGAAGAATTAGGTGGAGGCTGATTGGGAGGATAGTTGCTATGAGGAGGAGGAGGAGCATTAGGTGATTGTTCTGTCATTTGTGGAAGTCCTTGTTGTCCATGAGCATTCATGATACCGCTAAAGTAATTAGAACCAGGTCCAATGTTAGGTGGAGGAGGTTGATGTGATGATTGTGATGAAGGATGAGGAGGACCGGATACGGGTATAACTGGATGTCCACCCCTTGCTTCGATTTGTTGACGAAGTCTAGCAATCTCGTCTTCATAACTAAGTCCAGATAAATAACATGATTACGAAATCTCTCCTTTTTTTTTAAAAAAAAAAAGACTTACTGCTTCTTTTGATTTTGCTGACTGCGTTCAAGTTCAATCAGATTTTGTTGAAAGTTGCTCATTTCTGTTATTTGCTGATTGACTAGTGAGAACCTGTTAGTTACTAGTTAATTTCTTAATTTAACAAGAGGTTTTACTTTTATGCTCAAAATCATCTCTTTGTGATTTACAGACATATAATTCTTGGGCTAATTGATCAAACTCGCCTCTAATAGAATCCAACATTTCGATTATACGACTCTGCGGTGCAGGCACCATAGGACGGTGGTTATACACTGACATTGCAAGTATTTAATAGACAAAAAGAAAATTCAAATAAAAATATACGCGTTATTTTTTTTTTTTTTTTTTTTTTTTAAAGTCAAATACACTGGTGGTACAGTTTTTACACTTTAAATTCAGACAATGTTAGTTTTTTTCTGGACAAATCAAAATTAATTTTTAGACCTATAGCTTACCTTTTTTAGACAAATATATAAGGAAGTTTGGAAAAAGGAAAATTTACGTTTAGACGAGATCCAGAGACATTTTGTTTGAACTTACCTTTATAAATCTTTAATCACACTTGTTTTCACAAGGGTAAACCGTGTTCTCTACAGCGGTTCTCTTCACGTTTGAAAATAGGAGGATGTCCTTCATCATTCCAGATTGACATGGAAATATTGGCCATGTTCTTGCTAGCACTGATGTCCCTGTTCCACAGGATACAGCAGGTTTTACAATCCAGTATCCCATAGAACTCTTTACCATCTGCCAACTCTTTGCACTTCAGATTTTCTTCTTTGCATGACGAACAAACCTATTTAGTTTGTGAGAAATAGTTTTTTAGAAGCTTCATGTCTTTCTTGCCTTCGATGTCTTGAACTCATTGATCATAACAACTCCAGTTGTCAATTCCTTTGACCTCTGGTACAATTTTCTTAGAACAACACCACTAGTTCCACTGAGCTGACCTTTCATGGGTACATTTTCCTTATTTTTAAGACCATCACCAAACACAACCACGGGGACTTTTACGGATGGTGTAAACTTGACTTTTTTGTAAACTGGCTCTTTGTTAGGAAGGTAATTGCTTGCTGCTACTGGAGCTTGAGTTTGGGCTCGAGATTTTCTTCTCCTTCGTTTCCGTCTCTTATTTCTATTTGTTTTTTTACGTCTCTCTTCGTTGTACTTTTTGCCCCCGTTTAAAAGAATGTTCACCATTTCAGCGTTTGCGCGCTGTCTACCTTGATGACCATAGAATCGAAAAGGTGCTGATTGAAAGTTGTAGAAACGCAACAAGGGATCTATATTTGATAACATATATTGAATATGCTCGGATATTCTGCTCGTCCTGATAGTCTTTGCCGTGGGAATGTGAGATTCAATAGCTTCAACACCTGCTTCTCTTTTTAGCTTAAGAACCTTTTGGGTACGGCGATCGGTTCCTGCAAAGCTTTGCCTTTCTTTTGAAGAACAACTTCTTGTTTTCTGAATGTGAGATTGTCGCAGTAAAAACTGTCGTACGACCTGGGTCGACAGTTACAGGCAGGAGCAGTTCATCAATTTCTTCTTTGTTGAAGTCCTCAAGCACCAGCTCTACTTTTGACTTGTTTCCTTGGACTTTTTCCTTGCAAAAGTTACGGATGCACCAAAACCATCTGTCGATATTGTTAGGTTGAATAATACTCTTCCCATTTTGTGGAGCTTCAGTAAGATCTTCCAATCTTATATGTACTATAAAGGAGGGGATTAAACAACGTGAGGAAATATATGTTTAGTTAATTACAATACTCACCTTTCATAACCAAAACAAGAGAAATCAAATATGCTGTGAAAAATTCTCTGCTCTTCTAAAAACCCTGACGAATATTTGAGTCTCTTAATGTTGGAGCATAGGGATTTGGCATTTATGAGAACATATTTCCATCGCAAGGAAGGTGTAGGAAGAAGAGAGTACAGCTGAGGTTTCTCATCTTCGCCTAATGTCTGATCAAACCGATTTTCCAGTGTTGACAAGATATTCGCCAGGAATGGTACGAAAGAGCCGGGGCTTTCGCTTAAATTGCCTGGTTGCTGGCAGCATAGGCAAATTATCTTTTAGAGTGTGACACATCTGCATTACAGTATCTACTCTTGATTTTACCACAAGGTCTATCCCTTTTGACCACTTGGGTTCGCCGTCAATCATATACTCCCAAATGAATTCAAACTAATGTCAGCCAATCACGACTATATCTAGCAGACGAGTATTGGCACCAAAATATGATCATAATTTCTTTACAAAATAAAGAAATGTAAGTTAGAAACGTAGCAGTTATAACTTTGAAAATAAATAATCGGCAGTTTATCCTAAAGGTACAGCTGAACAAACACTGAAGACAATCAGGCAGGAATGGAGAAGAAGGTAGAGAATGGCTATGTTAGCAACTTAGGACCATATTCTTGGTTGATAGAAAACCCCCCCCACTATGTATACTAGGTACATCTATATTTGGGAATCATTAGGGTTTGAATAGACTGCTGTATCGTCGTCTTTTGACGATTTCTTAGGATTAAAGGATTATTTGTCGCTACAAAGTCTTTTAATATATCATGCAACAATATTATGTACAAAAACTCTGAAAATAAAACCGTAAAAAAAAAAAAAAACTCGGCGAGGCATAATGAAGAAGGCGTATAATAGAATGATCAATATTTAGAAAAAGAGTAAACTGATCGCGTTTTATCTAGATGTAAAAAACTTTCCTTTTTTCCAAACTTCCTTATATATTTGTCTAAAAAAGGTAAGCTATAGGTCTAAAAATTAATTTTGATTTGTCCAGAAAAAAAACTAACATTGTCTGAATTTAAAGTGTAAAAACTATATAGTATAGTACTCAGAGAAGAATCGCTTGTACGACTATAAAAAAAGAAAGGAAAAAAATTTCCCAGCACAAGCATTGAACGCTTTAATAACAAGAAGATAAATTGACTGCGGACCCATGCTACTCCTTAAATTTTACGATCGTCGTACTGCTAGTTTTAACATGCATCCGATTTGTATACGACGGCGGTTTTTTTTTTATTAATAACCTCTTGTTGTTGGAATAGCAAAGTTTAGACGTTTGTGGTACGATGTCAACCTCTCTATAGAATGTATCACGCAACTTTAAATTTCCTATAAATGCCTTTAACATCTCAGGAGCAGGAAATGTACTGTAAACAAACAACGTGTTTATTAATTACTAATGTGATAGTTAATTGCTTGCGGCTGATCAGTCTGTGCTCTTTTCTTTGACATTCTGATCAAGACCTCCTAAAATGTATATCTTCCGTTTAAAAAAAAAAGTGATCGTAACTCTATTTAAATATTATATTAAATTTTAATAAGAAAAAGCCACCTTTTTCATGGTGTCTTTGTCCCCTTAAAGCTTATTTACATTTAAGGAGCTTGACATAGTTTATTGACAAAATTTACTTAAAAGCTCTTTTATTTTTTCTTTTTTTTTTTTTTTTTTTTTTTTTTTTTTTTTTCTCTTCAAGTTCTTAACCTGTTCAATAATTGTTGTCAATATGTTAAGTAGTAATTGCCAAGATATTTCATCTCCATTGTTTTCTGAAAGGTAATTAAAAAAGTAAAAAAAAAATAAAGACAGCAGACAGTAACGGTCTTTTTATCTTTTAGTTACCATTCTCAATTTTATTATAATTCTCCACCTTTGACTAGCCCAATTTCTAGCCCTCCAGTCTTGACAAACTATCATCCTACGCAAGGAATGGATACTTCTTTATTGACTTTAATACCAAACTCTCCAACTTCTAGTACTTTATCGCCTATTCAGCATCATAGTATGAACAATTTAAGGTATTGTATCCGGAGACTATAGGCCCGATTTAACTTATAGTGTAACCCATGCGAGTTTTGCATTGAATCAAAACAACTTTGTGTGATGACTAACAAACCATTTCTCTATAGTCTTATTCGTTTTGATATATCTCTTGATGGTAATGTCAAAGTGTTTTCTATGATTGAGTACTCATGTTTAAAACATATAGCACCTACAGCTGCAGCTCAAAAATTAGACGAACCTCCTCTCACTTATTTGAACAAAGGTAATGATAATGGTTCATTTTGACACCATGGTCTCATTCATAGGACATACAGGCCAATTCTATAATATATCTCTAAGAGATAAAGACCAATTCAATGGAGAAATAAAGAGCACAATTTCAATCACATTCCACGATGAAAACCATCGTCTTAGCGCACCCGATTACTGGAAATATTGGTTAAGTCAGCAAAAACAAATAGATGAAGCGAGAGCTGTTGAGATTGGTATAAGGGACAAATATTTGTTACTCATAGAAAAACCTAAAATTTTTGTTTATAGACTTGTCTCGATGCAGCGGTGCTCAAGTGATTGAGGGTAGACAGTTTGACCGTATTTCTTTTAAATGGCACGGTAAAATCGGTGCTTCTGTCAACGTTCGTTTCAACTGTTTATCTACTGACTTTTCAAGGATAAAAGGTGTCAAAGGAATACCTCTTCGTCTTCAAATTGAAAGTCATCCAATCTCTTCTCAGCAAACACCCATTGAAAAAACATACTGCAGAATCAAACTATTTCGCGACAAAGTAAAGACAAAAGTTCATTGATTGGCCTCCCAATAACCAGAATAAACATAGGGCGCAGAAAGAAAAAATAAAGATGATGCTAAACATATTGAACGACAATTGGAAAAACTACGCGGCAAGAATGGTGAGACACATCCATTATGGCTAGCTTATTCTCCCACGAATCCTATCACTTTATTTAGTGAAATCGTACCTCCTCAAGAAGAAGACAATCAATATCAATTGAATCATATTTTGCAAGATAATGAGCCATTCCATACAAGCATCCAATTACCTCTTCCTATGAAGAGAGGATTTAGTCACTTGCACAATCAAACAGATCTAAATACCACCAGCGTTCATATTCCAGCAGGACTGGATCCTTCTTATATTCCCCAAAGAAGACGGCGTGTTGCCAGTAAGCATAAAAAAACCACGTCACGACACATAATTGACCTTTGTCTATAGAACTTAGTATACTCGTCAAGTATTATGAGAGCGATGTCTATCGTGCCATCTATTTAGAACACTTGACAGTCCAAGAACTTATCAACAAAATCAGCCAACGCATGGAGATTCAAAAACCTATTGTCAACGTCTACCGCAAAATGTTTACCAAAGACACAAAACCTGTCATTATCAAAGTAGACGATGAAGTCATTCAAGATATTTCAGAAGAACAGGATATTTTAATTGATACAGAAGAAAACCCAGAAGACAAAGAAACTGTCAACTTGATATTAATTTTTTAGTTATACACATTTATTTAAAACAGAAATAAAGACGGAGGGAGTTTTTTCTAATGTTGGGTAACTTATTGACCACCCATTTCCTTGGCAAGTTCTTCAGCACGCTTTTGAACATCATTGATATCACCTTGCATGTAGAAAGCAGATTCAGGTAAAGCATCGTGCTTACCAGACAAAATTTCCTTGAAAGAACGGATGGTATCAGTGAGCTTGACAAGACGACCTTCATAACCAGTGAAGACTTGAGCGACAGCAAAAGGTTGAGACAAGAAACGTTGGATCTTACGAGCACGTTCGACAACGAGCTTATCTTCTTCAGAAAGTTCATCCATACCCAAAATAGCAATGATATCTTGAAGAGACTTGTAGTTTTGGAGGATTTGTTGAACTTCAGTGGCAACTCTGTAGTGTTCTTCACCGACAATACGGGGATCGAGGATACGAGACTTGGAATCGAGAGGATCGACAGCAGGGTAGATACCCAATTCAGCAATAGAACGAGACAACACAGTGGTGGCATCCAAGTGAGCAAAAGTAGTAGCAGGAGCAGGATCGGTCAAATCATCAGCGGGGACATAGACGGCTTGGACGGAGGTAATGGAACCGTTCTTGGTAGTGGTAATACGTTCTTGCATACCACCCATATCAGTGGAAAGAGTGGGTTGGTAACCGACAGCAGAGGGAATACGACCCAAAAGAGCGGATACTTCGGAACCGGCTTGAGTGAATCTGAAAATGTTATCAATGAAAAGCAAGACATCTTGACCTTCATCGTCACGGAAGTATTCAGCAATGGTCAAACCAGTCAAGGCGACACGAGCACGAGCTCCTGGGGGTTCGTTCATTTGACCGAAAACAAGAGCACACTTGGAATCACCATCGAGCTTGATGACACCAGTTTCAATCATTTCGTGGTAAAGATCGTTACCTTCACGAGTACGTTCACCGACACCACAGAAAATAGAGTAACCACCGTGAGCCTTGGCAATGTTGTTGATCAATTCTTGAATCAAGACAGTCTTACCGACACCAGCACCACCGAAAAGACCAATCTTACCACCACGAGCATAAGGAGCCAACAAATCGACAACCTTAATACCGGTTTCAAGGATTTCGGGAGTAGGGGATTGGTCAACAAATTCGGGAGCATCAGCGTGAATGGCACGGTGTTGCTTGGCACCAATAGGACCACGTTCATCAATAGGTTCACCAATGACGTTAATGATACGACCAAGAACTTCTTTACCAACAGGAATGGTAATAGGAGCACCAGTGTCAACAACCTTTTGACCACGGACAAGACCTATTTATCTTTTCAGATCATGTACGCACACTAATGTCTTTTTTTGTTTTACCTTCAGTACCATCCATAGCAATGGTACGGACGGTGTTTTCACCCAAGTGTTGAGCGACTTCAAGGACAAGACGACCACCAGAGAAATCTTGAACTTCAAGAGCGTTCAAAATAGCAGGCAATTGGTCTTGTTCAAATTGAACATCAACAACAGCACCAATGACGGAACTATTCAACAGGTATTTTTGTTTAAATCTCTCTTTCTCTCTCTCTTTTTTTTTTACTGTAATGTCTTACCGAATTTGACCAGCACTAGCAGCAGTAGCATAGGTGCGAGCTAATGATAATAAAATCGTCCAGGGGTTAATGACAAAAAAAAGAAACACATGTTTGAAAACATTCTACCTGAAGAAACAGCTTGAGCAGTTAAAGGGTTACGGTAAGCGCTAGCAGCAACGCGACCGAGAGCACGAGAAATAAACATGGTTCAAGGTTTACAAAAAAAAAAAAAGAAAAAACGAAAAAAGAAAAAAGAAAAAAAAAATTTTTTTTCGTTACTGGAGGACCCAAGCGATTTGCTCATCAAATTTGATGGATTCAAATGTGGGATTGAGGGGGAGGAGTTTAGCCCTGGCGCTTACCACGGAGATCAAAAAATCGACAACAAGGTTGTGGAGAAAATCGCTTTACCAAACCCAGTCAGTTTCAGATTAAAAAAAGAACCTTGCTTTGAGGTATGAATGAAAGCAAATACAAAACACATCAATAGATAAAGAAGCCCTTAGTGTAGATCCTATTTCTTTTATACTTCATTGCTTTCAGTGCTAAAAAAAAAAAACCATCAACCTATTATTTCTGACGTCACCTTTAAGGTAGTCCCCCCCTTTTTACCTGAAGACTAAAAAAAAAAAAAATATTGTCCATAGATTTTTTTTTTTTTCAAAAACACATTCACAACAATGAACGTTCTTGCCAGATCTGCTCGTGCTGCTATTAAGCCTCTCGCCATGGGTAACATTTTAGCTGATAATAATAGACAAACATTCGACTCATTACGACTTTTTTTTTTTTTCAATAGCTCGTTTCTATGCCTCTGAAGCTGCTGCTTCCGAAGCTCTTCGTTTGACTTTTGTTGTCCCTCACAAGGTAAGAACACCACTTTTTTTTTTTTTTTTTTTTTTTTTTTGGCGATGCGTTTTGGAAAACTAATGACTTTTTTTAGGCTCTTTACAAGGCTTCCGATGTTCAACAAGTCAATTTGGCTGCTACTTCTGGTGACATGGGTATTCTCGCCAACCACGTCCCCTCTATTGAACAATTGAACCCTGGTGTCGTTGAAGTCATTGAAAGTGCTGAAGTCACCAAGAAGTTCTTTGGTAATCTTTGTTAAAAAAAAAGAGAGGGTAGCGATCGGGCATGACTGACTTTCTTTTTTGTAGTCTCTGGTGGTTTTGCTACTATCAACCCTGATAACACTCTCAACATCAACGCTGTTGAAGCTTTCCCTCTTGAAGAACTTTCTCTTGAAGTAAAAAAAAAAAAAAAAAAAAAAAAAAAAAA